>MDKI01144488.1:0-69514 GCA_005239505.1 Nicotiana paniculata | reverse complement strand
CATCAATTAGTTGTGCCTATTTATTATGTATCTACTTGAGAGAGAGTGGATATTTAGGTAGTTTTTTGAACAACATCACTCCCAGAGTATAGATGAAACTCATAACCGAGGGTTTAGAGGTTGGATTAGAGATAACGATACCTCGGGTGCAATCTAAAGTGAACTGTAATACAATCTAGCTAGCGTAACTTGAGAGAGTGCGTCTAGTAAATTATCATAATTACTTGAGAGAGATTTATGGTAGATAGAGTGATCATGATTGATAGAAACAACTAATCAAGATGTATGAAGTATCCGAGAAGTAAATTCACCAACGGAGGAAACCATAACCTTAGATCTTTATTACAATTGTTTACACCTTAGCGTAGTTAATCTTTAGTTTTAATCTTTAGTGTTAGTAATTTAAATAACATCAAGTAACAGTTGCGTATTCTAACAGCTTGCTTGATACGTAAATTCCCTGTGGGATCGACTCTGGGCATAATACCCTGGATTATATTTACAACGCCCGCTTCGTCTTTTATTAGACATAGTTGAGCGTGATCAACATGCGGCCACTTATGCGCACATGCGGTCCCAGGTGCGCTTCTGCGCACTTGACTAAAGTCCCCATTTCCCGCACCTACGACTACCTCTTCACACCTGCACTTGCGCGGGTGCGGCAACCCATCCGCACCTGCAATCCCTTCACAAGCTGCCAAACTCCGCACCTGTGCATGATCCTCATACCTGCGGCCATCGCACCTGCGTCTCCCTTTCCGCAGGTGCGGCCACACCAGCAAAAAGACACCAGCAGCAATTTGCCTGCAAATCCCTAAGTCTAAACCTCCGTTAACAATCTGAAATCAATCTCGAGCCCCTCGGGGCATCAACCAAACATACCAACACATCCCATAACCTCATTCGAACTTAGTCGAGCCTTCGAAACACCAAAAACTACGCAAAAACACAAAAATCACATCAAATTCAAGCCTATGAACTTTGAAACTTCTAATTTCGCCAATGATGCCGAAACCAACCAAAACACATCCGATTGACCTGAAAATTTGCACACATATCCAAAATGACATTACGAACCTACTCCAACTGTTGGAATTCCATTCCGGCCTCGATGGCCTATTTTCCCCTGCCAACCGAAAATCGCCAAAAATTAACTTTCGCCAATTCAAGCCTTATTCTACACCGGACATCAAAACTTCATTCCGAACACACTCCTAAGTCCCAAATCACCTAACGAAGCTATCTGAACCATAAAATCCGCAATCCGAGGTTGTTTACCAATAAGTCAACTTCCGATTGACTTTTCCACTATTGAACTAAGATAAGAGACTAAGTGTCTCATTTCTCTCCAAAAATTGCTCCGAACCCGAGCCAACCAATCTAACACAACGTAATGAAGCTAAACCACAGATAATGAAGAAAAAATGGAGGAAACGGGTCTAAAATCTCATAACGATCGACCGAGTTGTTACATCCTCCCCTTCTTAAACATACGTTCGTCCTCGAACGTGCCAAGGTTGTTCTCCAACACCATCGAACTGCCGCGTAACCTCTCCATGCACATACCCGGGGGTGATCCCACGTCACCCTATCCCATATAGGTCCAATAGCACAACACAGTTGAAATTTCGAAATCCAACCTGATCTATAAACCTTAGAACCAAATTTCCACTTCTGAAGTAATATACAAGATCAAAATTCCACAACTATAAACTGAACAGGTCTGAACATGCTGGATCAATCCATATACGCACCCCAGATGAAATCACATAATACACCGCATGACTCAAACACTTATAGTGATAACTCTTAACCACAATAACTGCTCAGAAAAACTCAATACCGGTACATCACCTCTTATCAAGAAATGCCTCGCTTTAGCACTTTCATATACTGCCAATGATGAAAGAAACACGTAAAAACTAACAACCATTCGTCTGATCAGTTAGACATGAAGCTCATAGCAAATTTCTAAGCCGACTCCCGATATTTATCCTTCCAACTATGTTGTACACAATTCTGACAATATTCATTCTAGGTTAAATGACCTCTTCTCATCCAACATGACCACTCTAATTACATGACACATAGATACAATTCAGAGTTATAACTTGTGCAACTCGTGCACTCAATAGCAACATCCCAACGTAATCAAGTTATACGAAAGATTCGCACAAGAGGACTATCCTGTAATTAACAATTACCATCACAACATCATGCTAAAAGCCTAGCACACACCATGAAAATCAAAACACACGAATCCAATACCAAAGGTCATTCCCCTATATAACTCCGCTACACTGCACGGACTCATCCAAACACTGGTTCACATGAAATACTACAAGTCGCCTTGCCCAAAATCAATAACCGTTCAAAATTCGACATCAAGTACTCAAAGTGAATTGCCATAACCATGGGGAAACTGGACGATACCATTCCATACAAATTAGAAAGTGCATAATCAATACGCCTCAATCTCGCAATACGCAAATACTTACCTTACTCAGATCCCGCTATAAAGCCCAAATAAATCTGCACCGTAAGTGCATATAACTAACAATCACCACGCCTCGCAACACCGAAGGGTAGCTCTTAGGTCACCCAAGAACATAAATAAACTCAATCAGAATCAAATGGTACATTCCTCAAAAATAGAAATTCAGAGTCAGCAATTCTAACTTGGTACATACTGACATCCGACTAGCTTTGCTCGCATTTTCACAGTTCACAACCACAAAATAACCTGTTTATGAGAACTCCCAGTCTCGACGTCCATGAAGCGCATGAATTCCTATATCTGACCTCAATTCCACCACTCGAATACATAGCACATCCCTAATACTCAATCATCCAATAGAACCCATTTACCCAATAGAGTACACTACGACCTGTATCGAAGAATTTCCATTACTCGATTCATTCCCAGACTCCACCTATGTACTTCATAACTAATCCACCAATATACCTCGAACTGAAACCAATACGGCACATAATCGTGCAATCAACTTATCATTAACAGACTCCCCCATTTCTCTCAAAGCCAACGATCAAGACAATAAATAACTCATAATGCCCATAATAACACAACCCATCTAACCGCTCAAGTCATCTGCAAACCTCACATTCACCATTGTAATAGTCATGCCAACTTCCACAAGCGATCTAAACCCAATTAAAACATATATCATTTACTGGTAGAAGAGAACCTGCTTCCGAACATCATAAGGATCACACACCCCAGGACAACCTGCAGGAGATACCCCTGCCGACTTAGCCTCAAACTGATATCTCTCTCAACACTTCCGAAGATCATAACTATCACGCAATCACTACATCCTCCTGCATCTAAACACAAACAACGCTACACTCGAGGCATCAAAATATGCGGTATAAGAACCTGACGCTGATGGAAGGACTAATACTTCAAAAGTTTTGCATACAATCTCTTGTCCCTCAAGGTTTGAAGCATAACTCTCAAATGCTGCTCATGATCCTCCCGAGATTGAGAATACACCGAGATGTCGTCAATAAACAAGATGACAAAAGAATCCAGATAAGGTCGGAATACACGGTGCATCAAGTTCATAAAGGCTGCTAGGGCATTGGTCAGCCCGAATTGTATAACCAGAAACTCATAATGACCATATCTAGTCCTGAAAGCAGTCTTCGGAAGGTCTGGCCCCCGAATCTTCAACTGATATTAGCTGGAACGCAAGTCAATCTTGGAAAATACCCTGGCACCCTTCAACTGATCAAACAAGCCATCTATAAGAGGCATAGGATACCGATTCTACACCGTAACCCTGTTCAACTGCCGATAATCAATACACATACGCATAGACCCATCCTCTTTCTTTACAAACAACACTGGTGCACCCCAAGGTGACACACTAGGCCGAATGAACCCCTTATCTAGGAGTTCTTGAAGCTGATCCTGTAATTCTTTTAACTCCACTGGTGCCATACGATAAGGTGGAATAGAAATAGGTTGAGTGCCCGGAACCAGGTCAATACAAAAATCAATGTCCCTGTCAGGTGGCATGCCTGGCAGGTCTACAGGAAACACGTCCAAAAAGTCACAGACCACAGGAACCGAATAAATAGCGGGAGTCTCACCACTGACATCCCTTACAAAAGCCAGATACGATAAAGACCCATTCTCAACCATACACTAAGCCTTCAGGTAGGAAATCACCCTGCTAGGCATATAATCAGAAGACCCTCTCCGCTCAACCCTTGGACAGTCAGGAATATCTAAGGTCACAGTCTTAGCGTGACAATCAAGAACATCATGACAAAGAGATAACCAATACATGCCCAATATCACATCAAAATCGACCAGGCTGAGTAACAGTAGGTCCACTCAGGTCTACAGACCCCTAATAGATATCACACACGACCGATACACACGGTCCACAATAACAGTATCACCCATCGAAGTCGACACATGAACAGATGTAACTTAAGGCTCACGGGGCATATCCAGAAAATAGGCGAAACATGATGAAACATAGGAATATGCTACCCCTGGCTACGCGTATACGCCAAGATGCCATCAATGAATACAATAACAAATGAGTGCTGATACGGCTGGAATACACCGTTAATCAAATACACGAACTCTATTGAGGAAATGATTAGCCCAAAAGACATCACCAGGAACTCATAGCTCAACAGAAAGATCCGCTTTGCTCCACAACTGAACAACATGAGAGGTCTTCCAATACACTCACAACTCGAAGCCATATACCAAATCGAGACGGAAATCAAAACACTCAATAGTTCTTGCCACATTTCCAGCCACTCCTTTTTTCACAAATCACAATCTGAACATATCTAACCATCAAATCACATTCACCACATGGGCATCCAGCCACAAAGTCACGTCAATAAGGACATCAATGAACATATAAGTCCCCAAATACATGTGCTCACACAACGAAGTCTCAGCACTCAAGCCACAGAATGAATCCAGCCTCAAGTTCTCCAGACTGGCCCATTACCAACATGCCAAAATCACATTTCATCCATGGAAGTCAGAAGCCATCGATGCACAGCTGATACCAAGCGCTCTCGTGCACGTTCGAATACATGGAAGGAATTCGAGAGTTATGCTATTGGCTGAATAAAATGGATTCGCACGACAAGAATTCAAGAAAAATGAGATTGTTCCTAAAGGTTCAGCAGCCTCTCGAAGATAACTCTACTACTGATATGCAAGACTCTACTAAACCTGCTCATGACCGTTGAGTCCTATGTAAACTAGCGCTCTGATACCAACTTGTCACGACCCCAAACCACAATTGGCTGTGATGGGGCCTATCGTGATACTAGGCTAGCCAATTTAATGAAAATAATGAAATGATTTTCCACTTAATACATAAAATATCCGAATTTCCATAATAATTCTGCTTCTTAAACATTTCAAATACAATAAAAATGATTAGAACATCTAAGCACAGTCCCATTATCTGGAGTCAACTGTCATGAGCATCTAAGAAGTGATACAATCTAATACAAATCCTTTACTACAACAAATCTGGGAATGTAAAGTACAAATGATAGAGTAGGAAGGAGAAAGAGTAGGCTGCGGACGCAGAGCAGCTACCTCCACAATCTCCGAACAATGCTCCAAATGGGGTAGCTCAAATATCGCTCTGCCCCGGTACCTGAATCTGCACACAAGGTATAGGGAGTAACGTGAGTACACCAACTCTGTAAGTAACCAAAGTATCTAAAAACATTACTGTAGTGACGAGCATTTATAAATCATGTAAATCCATATAATAAGTGACTGTGGAAATAAGTAAATCAAGTCACGAATTTACATTTCCGAGTATTTCATAAAACTCCAGATTCCATTTAAAAATATCGTATAAAAACATTTATCCAACATTTATAATCAGAGACTCAGTGTAAAGAAGAGTGAAAAGAAATTGTAGTTTCATAAAATATAAGCCCCTCAGGCACAATATCACTCACAATAAAGCCTCTCAGTCACTCGTGACTCTACTCTCATAAGTCAATGCTCATAGTCAGCACTCTTACTCATCAGGTACCATATAACAACTGTTGTGGCGTGCAACCCGCTCCAATACACGTATATATATTGCTGCGGCGCGCATCCGGATCCATATAACATACGCTGCGATGTGCAGCCCGATCCATATAATAGTCGACTACGCTCAGTGGGGATGTACAGACTCCTAGAGGGGCTCCTTCATCCCAAGCGCTATATTGTTGCGGCGTGCAGCCCGATCCAATATATATATATCGCTGCGGCGTGCAGCCTGATACATATTCAATGTATATTGTATATTGATGCGGCGTGCATCCCGATCCATACATAATGTATATATTGATGCGGCGTGCAACCCGATCCATATGTAATATATAACATATATATTATTGCGGCGTGCAGCCGAATCCATAACTATCCTCTCATACTCGGCTCTCGGCCTCATTTATTTTTATTCGTAACTATCCTCACATACTCGGCCCTTGGCCTCATTACATATATATTCATAAATATCCTCACATACTCGGCTCTCGGCCTCATTACATATATATTCATAACTATCCTCACATACTCGGCTCTCGACCTCATTACATATATATTCATAACTATCCTTATACACTCGGCTCCCGACCTCATTACATATATATATTCATAACTATTCTCACATACTCGGCTCCTGGCCTCATTACATATATATTCATAACTATCCTCACATACTCGGCTCTCCGCCTCATTACATATATATTGATGCGGCATGCAACCCGATCTATAACTATCCTCACATGACACTCGGGCAATTCATCTCAACTCACGGGACTCAGCCCAAATTACTTCTCAGAGTCCCAAAGTCGTGTGACAATAGTGAAAATAACAAGTAGAAAACATGACTGAGTTCACAATTGTTCTATCAGGGTAGTGTAAGAATAGTGTAAAAGTACCTCTGAGGGTCTAAACAGGTCGGCACAAGGCCCCAAACATGGGTCACAACCCATAACAAGTATAAATTTCTAAAATACAGGATATCATAAGGTTTAAAATCGAAAACGCGGCTTAATAGTTGTTACGGGATGGACCAAGTCACAATCCTTATTGGTGCACGCCCCCACGCTCGTCACCTAGCATGTGTGTCACCTTATTTACCACAATAATATCAAATACCGGGGTGTCATACCCTCAGGTTTAGAGTTACAATCATTACTTATCTCAAAACAGCCCCAAAGACTACTCCGCGATGCTCTTGCCCCTCGAATCAGCTCCCAAATGCTCCGAGCCTATCACAAATCAGATCAATAACATCAAAATATGCTAGGGAGACGAACCCCAATCAAAAACTATCAAAATTAGGCACAATTCCCGAAATTTGCAAAATCCGGCCCCTCAGACCCACGTCTCGGAATTCGATAAATTAACACCACGAAAATCCTTATCCTCCCACGATTCTATACATATCAAGAACACCAAAATCGGACCACAATTGCCCCTCTAATTACTCAATCAAAGTCTCAATCTTTTCATGCCCTAACTTCCCTAATTTTGGATTTGAATCCAACTAATTTATGGTTTAATTACTTAGAAAATAACATAGAATCAAGTTTTTTGTCCGAGAAACTTACCTCCATAGAAGACCCTCGAAATCCCTCTCCTAATTGCTCTCAAAATTATTCAATTCGCATGCAAAATGAAGAAAATGCCAAAATTTCGCGAAGGCGTGAATTTATACTCTTCTGGCCAGTAGTCTCGCACCTGTGGGCACTTATGCACACCTGCGGACCCGCACCTACGGTTCCAGGTGCGCTTCTGCGTACTTGACTCAAGTCCCCATTTCCTGCACCTGCTACTACCTCTTTGCACTTGCGTTTCCGCAAGTGCGGCCACCCATTCGCACATGCGATCCCTTCACAAGCTGCCAAACTCTGCACCTGCGCATGATCCTAGCACATGCGGCCATCGCATCTCCGTCTCCCCTTCCGCAGGTGCGGCCACACCAGCGAAAAGACACCAACATCAATTTTGCTGCAAATCCCTAAGTCCAAACCTCTATTAACCATCCGAAATCAATCCCGAGCCCCTCGGGGCCTCAACCAAACATACCAACACATCCCATAACCTCATTCAAACTTAGTCGAGCCTTCGAAACACCAAAAACAACGCAAAACACTAAAATCACATCAAATTCAAGCCTATGAACTTTGAAATTTCTAATTTCGCCAATGATACTTAAACCAATCAAAACACATCCGATTGAGCTGAAAGTTTGCACACATATCCAAAATGATATTACGAGCCTTCTCCAACTGTCGGAATTCCATTCCGACCCCGATAGTCTATTTTCTCCTGCCGACCGAAAATCGCCAAAAACTAACTTTCGCCAATTCAAGCCTTATTCTAAAACGGACATCAAAACCTTACTCCGAACACACTCCTAAGTCCCAAATCACCTAACTATTCTAACTAAACCATAAAATCCGTAATCCGAGGTCGTTTACCAATAAGTCAACTTCCAGTTGACTTTTCCACTATTGAACCAAGATAAGAGGCTAAGTGTCTCATTTCTCTCCAAAAATCGCTCCGAACCCGAGCCAACCAACCTAACACAGCGTATTAAAGCTGAACCACATATAATGAAGTAGAAACGGGGAAAACAGGGTTAAACTCTCAGAACGACCGACCATGTCGTTACACAGTTCCTCCTACTTGCTGGTTGTTGTCATTGACATTCGACATGACTTGGTTGTGAGAGAAAGATTTGGACAGTAAGAAGATTATCATATTCCCGATAACGGAATCAATTTTTTTAACCAAAGAATTAGATTCTCAGTCAAATCCTATTTTTAGAAGTACTCGGGCTACTGATAATCAAGAAATTCTATATTCTCTCAATAATAATAAAGAAAATTAGAATAAGAAATAGAAAAGTAGTCGATAGAAATCAAAAGAAAGTAATTGTATTCCAATAATAATCAGAACGTCTCCTTACAAGTGAAATTTTCTTCCCTTATATAGGAATCTATAAGTACAACATCTTTCTCCTTTTATGACCGAATCATTATGAGCATTAATTATATTAATGAGACGTTATAATTGGCAATCGTAATTGTTCATGAAGATTCTGTAACGTTTGTGATCTGATATTAGTGAGACGTTATAATTGGCAATCGTAATTGTTCATGAAGATTCTGTAACGTTTGTGATCATTCACGCTCATTAATTGACTATTCATGATGTTACATCCTGTACTTTAGCATTAGGATGTGCCGTAGTAAATCCACATGAGTTCGAAGGGATTATGTCTATTAGGAGGTTATAGAGGGTTTAAGACATTATTATTATGAGACCATGTAAGTTTATAACTTTGATATCGTTAGATATTATGTTAGTGTGATATTTTCTTTTAAGTGGAGTATTCTAGTAAAAGTTTTATAAGTATAATTTTGGATAGTTACCATTATTACTATTTTCGGATATGATAAATTATACACCTAATATGAGAAAGTTTATGAAATTTTCTTTATTGTAAGACATAAATTATTTTTTCACAAGAAAATGAGGTTTTCTTTTTACTATTTTAAGAATTAAGCGTACAAAAATTTGTACTCTTTTTATGAGATTAAGAAAATCTGTACTCTTGAGAATCCACTTCTTTCACCTACTAATCTTCATGACATGTTTTAGTTTTTTTTCTATTGAAGATTCTCGTTTTGGATTTCTGTTAGAAGTCTTGAAAACGTTCTTGCACTATGCTCTAAACCTCTAAATAACTTATGTTACAAGGCTTTACCAAAATAGCCGGCATGCTATGTGATTATGATTGAGGCATGGAATAGATTGTTTATGGGTACAAGTAGAAAGTTGGCCTTTAAGGTATGTTAAGGTTAATCTTTTCTTTTTTTTGGCATGATTTAAGTAACGAGACGTAAGCGTAATGCTATTCCATAAGTGGTTCTATTCTTAGCAGTTAAGGATATATACATTATTCATTCCTATAAATTAATATTCAAACATATCTAAGTATGTTCCTAAGTCCTTCAGGTATATGATAGAGATGTTAATATTTTTAAATTAGTGATACATGTACATGTATCTTCATGTGTTTACCACCGTGATATGGACGGCCGGGCAGTCATGCATTTACTACCGAGTTACGGCCGTTCGGACAGTTACCACCGGTTGGGCAGTTATGTATCATTATTTACCGTCGGTTGGGTAGACATGGATATTCATTTACCACCGAGCTACGTCCGGTTAGGCAATTACACATTTACCACCGAGCTACGGGCGGTTGGGCAGTTACATATTTACCACCGAGCTACGACCGGTCGGGCAATCATGCATTTACCGCCGCGCTACGACCTGTCGGACAGTTAGCATTGATCAGTTGGGAAGTCATGCATCATACGATATGAATAATAGTCTAAAAAAAGAAGCATTATATGTAAAAGTATAGTAAGTATGCATATACGGTGGTACTTCAGCAATTCTGGTTGATTCTTATATGTCTCTAATTAATGTTGACTTATTGATATGTTTCAGTTCTGCCTTACATATTCAGTACATTATTCGTACTGACATCCTTTTGTTGGGGACGCTATATTCATGCATGCATGTATAGATAACCAGTTTGACGAGCCCTCATAGTAGACGAGATTGGATTCAGCAAAGGATCGGTAAGACTCTACCTCATTCAGAGTGCAACTGAGTCTATGAGTCATCGTATCAGAAGTTTTCTACAGTCTTATGGGTAGGCTGGTACCCTGTCCCAGTTGATGTCAAATAATCTTAGAGGCTTTATAGACAGATGTTCATTTTGTACAGTATGTCAGAGGTTTTGACGGTCCATATGTATTCATGTTTTAAGAATGATAGTTATTGATACAAGTGTTCGCCCACTTACACTTTTACATTATGAGTTATGGCCATGTTGGCCCGTGATAGTTACAAAATAAATGAGTTCAGCCAACTCGACCTATGTATGTTCTAGTTTTGGTCGAATGATCATGACTTACAAAGTTGTTCGCTCGGGCCATCTCGACACCGGGTGCCAGCCACGCCTCCCTAGGTTTGGAGCGTGACACATGAATCTTCCCTTTTTACCGTCTTGATTCATCTTGCCGATGTCTCTTCATTTATAAATTCAAGCTCAAGTGACCGTATCCCTTTCCTCTCGTGGGTGATTTGTTCGTACCGATTATAACTCGTACCTCTTCTAATGCAACTCTCCAACTGTCGCTTTCTCAGTGATCCATGTGTTTGCTATATCGGTCACATATTTAATTACACATGTATAATTTATTTTTACCAATACAACTGTCATTTTGAATTTGTCTATGCTCAGCACAGTCACTTGAAACTTACCGTGCTTAATACAATAACTATTCGAAACCTACTCGTGCTTAGCACGATCATTTGGAACCTACTCGTGCTTAGCACATTTACTTATTAATAATATGTGCTATGTACTATTATAGTAACTGTGATAATGTATAGAAAGTTAAAGATAAAGTATTAATAAATATAATATATCTTAACATGATGTTATGAATAAGGCAAAAATATAATTTGAACTAAAGTAAAATAATAAATTAATTAAATTAAGTATACATAATAACAACATTTTGTTGAAATGAAAATGAACCATATAATTAAGTAATAATATGGAATTCATAATGAATAAATTATTAACAAATTTCAAAAATAATATTGTGGTATATAATGATAAATCAAATAAAAATAATTGCTGATATATTTAACAATAAAATATATTAATGAAAATTTCCATGTTTAAAAAAAAGTATAATTATCAATAAATTACTTTTGAAATCAAGAGAAAATAATGCTATATTTATTAATCATAATATATTGATAAAAACTTCAATATTTACAAAAAACAGAATTATTTATTAATAAATTATTATTAAATTAAAAATACGTAAAATAATATATTATGCTTTTAATTACTAGAAACCTTGAAGAAGTAGTTTTGGAGGGCCAAAATTAGGTGTCAACATCTGGGGTCAGCACGGTTTGGAACCAACTCGTACTCGGCACGTTATTTGGATTCTACCCGTGCTCAACACGGCTATTTGGAGCCTACCCTTGCTCAACGCTTGAAACGTATCTCCGTGCATAACACAACTGCCTGGAACCTACTTGTGCACGACCATTTGAAACTTACTGATGCTCATTACGCTAATTGCTCGTGCTCGATCACTACGACGACCACTTGGAACTTGCTCGTGCTCAGCAAGGGCACTTGAAACCTGTATGTGCTTAGCACAACTACTTAAACCTACTCGTGCTTAGCATGACCAATAATGTATACAGAATTTTTCGTAACCGATGTCACATTTTAAAAGAGTACAAATAAATAAAATACTACTAATAACATTATATAAAAAAAATAACACAATTCAAATCTTGTTAATAAATATAAATCAAGTATATTACTACAACTCTTTTAGATGAGTTTCGTGTTTTGAAAATTAATAAAAATAACCTCATTAGAAATAACATTAAGTACAATTTTACTATATAAACAATCTGATAATCACTAAATGCTCATTAATAATTGATTTGGCAAATCCTTCTTAATCAATTTTGTTGGCAAGAAAGAAGAAGAAAGAGAAACGAAAAAGAATAGAACAATAATTAATCATGGAAGTAGTATTCTTCTCATAATACGAATAATTTATTGTCAACCAATAAGCAGTCACCCCTAAGAGAATAACTTTTTTCTGGTGATTTTTTTAAAGCGCCACGAGAACCTCGATTTTTGTGGTTTTTTCCAACTTACCTTTTGCGTTCGATAACTAGAAATATGACCTATTGTGGCTACTATTAAAGTCGCCAGAGAAAGCTTACCGAGTCGCCTATGAGCATCGCCACGATAGATTGTCACGACAAAAATGCTTTTCTTGTAGTGAATTAATTACGTCGTGGATAACAATCGAGCACTTGACATCTTTTGCTTTGTGTTTCTTGGTAGATTCAGACTATTATTATATCTTTGTTTAAAAAATTTATGGTTACCATATAATTATTGTATACGGCTAAAATTGGAGAGCCCGATTTTATGGTCATTTCGACGCTCAGAAGGTTCGAAGGTTCGAGTTTTGGCATCGAGGGGGCATGTCGAAGATCATCGACCTCGAGGCAGTACAAATCGAAGATCAATGTGGAAATGCGGGAAATTCCCAAGGGGCACGTGGTTAAAGCTGACAAAATACCCAAAATAGTACAAGCCTATACCGTGGCATTTAATGGTTGTACCGGTCATGTCTCTTCGCATTAATTACACATGTAATATGTTGGGATTCCCCTCTCATATATAAAAGGGAGCCTTGTCAATTTGTAACATACATGATATTCAATACAAGAACAAGAACATCCTCTGCTCACTAACTAAAACATTCTCTACAATTGTTCTATTGATTTATTACCCTTCATTTATTGTGTTCATTACTTGTTCTTCATTAATTATTTGTTATAAATCACAAATAGGCCATATCTTAGGCCTTCGATATTGTTATATCACCCTCGGCAGTCCTTTGTTAGGCTCTCAAGCTCGACCTCGAGGCCCATCCCGACCGACCTCGAGGCCCATCCCAACCGACCTCGAGACCAGGCTCTCAACTGCTCGATTTGCATAATCTAGTTACACTTCGCTCTTGTTTCGTTTTCCCACTACTCACTTAGCATCTACTGTCTTAACAACTAGTATCGAAATAGATCACGTATTTTTAGAACCACAAAATCATATATAATTGTAATTACCATTTTCCAGGTAAACAGTTTGGCGGCTACCGTGAGGCTAAAAATAATAGTGGTCGTTTTAGTGCTGATTTTCTAAAAACACAAGTTATTCTTCACATTTTTTCTTGTCCAAGAATCTTCAATTTCAGGTCAGAAAATGTCTAACTTAGTAAACGCACATGAAAACAACGGTCCTGAGGATCACAGAGAGAATGGCGTAGCTGCTTCAGGTGCCGGTGTGCCATCGCAAAACCCTGAAGGGGCACCAATGCAAATTCCTGTCGATCAAGGCTCACGCAACGCTCAACATGTTAATGTGGTCTCTCATATAGACAGAAGCGTTTGTGAAGGAGACCAGCGTGAAGCACAGGGAGCCCCTGCTCAAAGGGAAAGGGAAGTTGGTCTTCATGTCATTTTTGAAATGTTGCAGGCACAACAGGTGGCTATTGCTCAGCTACAAAGCCATCAGAGAACCCGAAGCACAACACCACCAGAAACGGCTCCTCGAGTCAAACAGGCACCGAAAAGAACCAGCAATAATGGGTCAGCAGCCGACCCCGCCATTATGAAGATGCTCGAACACCTCGCAAAGAGGATTGAATCGGGCGAAAAGGAGATAGAAGCTAACAACAAAAAAATGGAAACCTACAACTCGAGGGTTGATCAGATCCCAGGCGCACCCCCTATTCTGAAGGGTGTAGATTCAAAAAAGTTCGTGCAAAAGATATTCCCATCAAATGCAGCTCCGATGCCTATCTCGAAGAAATTCAGAATGCCCGATCTCCCGAAGTACAGCAGAATCTTGGACCCCTATGAACACATTACTGCCTACATTTGTGCTGTGAAAGGAAACGACCTAAGAGATGAAGAGATTGAATCCGTTCTATTAAAAAAATTCGGAGAAACTCTATCCAAAAGGGCCATGATGTGGTATCATAACCTACCCCCGAACTCGATAGATTCATTTTCCATAATGGCGGACTCCTTTATGAAAGCACATGTTGGTGCCATCAAGGTCGCTACAAGGAAATATGATGTTTTCAAATCAAGCAAAGGGAGAGTGAGATGTTAAGGGAGTTCGTGTCCCGCTTTCAATTGGAACGAATGGAATTACCACCGGTCTCCGATGATTGGGCGGTACAAGCTTTCACTCAGGGCTTGAATGAGCGAAGCTCGATAGCTTCAAAACAGCTGAAGCAGAATTTAATCGAGTACCCCACCATAGTTTGGGTGGATGTGCACAACAGGTACCAGTCGAAGATTAGGGTCGAGGAAGACCAATTGGAAGGCCCCTCGGGATCGGTTTATCCTATCAGAGTCCTAGCAAAGGAATAGAGGCTTCCAGAAAGAGAGCCAATGCCAAACAAAGAAAGGTATCAACCGTACATAGAAAATCGGAGAAATATCCCGAGACGTAATGTACCTCGAAGTGACCAAAGAATGGACCGAGGACAGAATCCTTGGAGACTCGTGAACAAAGCAGGGTTCGAAAGGCACAAAGGGCCGGTAGAGGCACCCTGGCTATCCCAGTACAACTTAAACATCGATGTTTCAGACATCGTATCGGCCATAAGCAAGATCAGGGATACCAGGTGGCCGAGACCCGTGCTATTAGATCCTTCGCAGAGGAACCCCAACTTGACATGTGAATATCATGATACCTACGGTCATAGGATCGAGGATTGCAGACAGCTTCGAGAAGAGGTAGTCCGACTAATCAGCAAAGGGCACCTTCGAGAATTCCTCAGCGACCGAGCTAAAAACCAATTTCGGGAAAGAGAAGCAAACAAGAAAAATGAAACAGAAGAACCACGACACGTCATCCACATGATTATTGGTGGAGTCGACGTCCCTCAGGGACCCATTTTTAAGCAAATGAAAGTATCCATCACCAGGGAAAAGCCTAGTCGGAGCTACATACCTGAAGACACCCTTTCATTCAGCGAAGAGGACATCAATACCTTATCTCAACCTCATAATGACGCACTGGTAATTTCTTTTCTTTTGAATAAATTTCAAATTAAACGTTTGCTCGTGGATCCGGGTAACTCGGCCAACATAATTCGATCGAGGGTGGTAGAGAAATCCCGGTTGATCGACCAGATCGTGCCCGCCTCTCGAATACTCAACACATTCAACTTGGCAAGTGAGACAACGAAAGGGGAAATCATCCTCCTAGTCAACATGGCCAGCACAATTCAGGATACCAAGTTTCATGTCATCGAAGGTGACATGAGGTACAATGCATTGCTTGGAAGGCCGTAGATTCACAATATAAGGGCAGTGTCATCAACCCTTCATCAAATGATGATGGTTGCTATGAAGGATGGAGTAAAAATAGTATACGGAGAGCAGCACGCATCAAAAGAAATGTTCGTGGTACACGATGTGGCACCGACACCTTCTACATTGAAGGAGCCAAAAAAAACAAGCAAACAGCCAAGTAACAATCACAAACTACATCCTCGTAGGAATGAACAAAGGACCGTGCCGCGTCCTCAGAACAGATAACCAAAGCATATCAAGGCTCGAACTCCATCGTAGCTAAGGTACAACCCTATCCCTTTTTCTTTCACACTTTATGCTAATCTATGTGCAGGTGTTCGATTGAAAGGAGTCGAAGCACCCCAGCTCTAAGGCCTTAGGTTTTAAAGAATGTGTTGCGCTCTTTTTCCCTTTCGTCGGATTTTATCCCAAAAGAGTTTTACCGGCGAGGTTTTTAACGAGGCAACATCCATATGCTACCTAAGGAGAACTCACCAAGTATTCAAGGCTTCCCTTCGATCAACCTCGAATACTGAGGGGCATCCCCCCAGGAGATCACTGAAATATGCCAAAGAGGGTCTCGACAGGAGAATGATGTGGCGGACCAAACAGTCGACTGAACCGTGTCCGCATAGAATAATCGAACCCTCGATGTTAAAAAGATGTATACTTATACCATGTAATCAGAGAAGTATATTTTATCATCAAAACATTTCGCACAAGTTTGTATTTTCACAAGAGACAGCCCCACGGCCAAAAATTTATCAAGCACTCAGGAACTGTCCTCGACAGTCACCCTATCGAGTCACCAAAAACTCGAAGCCTTAAGACCTCAGGGAAGGCAACTTCAAGCTCATAAGACCTCCTCGAGGAAATATCAACTCTGACTCAAGGACTGACCTCGACAGTCGACTCATGGCCGTAAGACCTCAGGGCTGGCAACTTCAAACTCGTAAGCCCTCCAGGAGGCAACGTCAAAACTGTAAGACCTCAAGCAAGGCATGTAAAAATTTGTAAAACCTTAAAGAAAGGCATAATCCCCATTTCAAAGTCAAGGCTATATATCAAACTTGTAAGACCCCAAAAGGCATGCCCTCGATATAGATGTCGTGGCTATCTCACTCGGGGACTAAAAGGCTACGGCCAAATATAATGACCACCGTCATAAGGATCTGTCCAAACTAACGCGACTCAGAGACGCCCGACTATTGCCATAAAATCACAGGCCTCCAATTACTTCGAAAAGAACTGGTTAAAGGTCGCACCGACCTAAAGCGTAAGAGCCCAAGTCACTAGCTACATTAAAGTTCGTACCGACCTAAACTGTAAGAGCCCAAGTCACCAGCTAGTCATATCGACCTTACTCGTAAGAGCCCACGTCGCCAGCTACAGGTCATACCGACCCAAAGTGCCTTAGGGTCGTTTGAAAACATAAGGGTCGTTGATCTCGAGTCGAAACCCGACTTGGAGACTAAGCCCAAAATGATTAACCAAAGAGCCTCAGGGCCAAAAAAGCATAAGATCCCAAGTCGCCTGCTACATTAAAGGTCGTATAGACCTTACGCGTTAGAGCTCAAGTCGCCAGCTACAGGTCATACCGACCCAAAACGCCTCAGGGACGATTTGAAAACCTAATGGCCGTACAACTCAAGTCGAAATCCGACTCGGAGACTAAGCCCAAAATGGTTAACCAAAGCACCTCAGGGCCAAAATAAGCGTAAGAGCCCAAGTCGCACGCTACATTAAAGGTCGTATCGACCTTACGCGTAAGAGCCCAAGTCGCCAGCTACAGGTCATACCGACCAAAGCGCCTCAGGGCCGATTTGAAAACTTGAGGGCCGTTGAGCTCGAGTGGAAAGCCGACTCGGAGACTAAGCCCAAAATGATTAACCAAAGCGCCTCAAGGCCAAAAAAAGCGTAAGAGCCCATGTCGCCCGCTACATTAAAGGTCATATCGACCTTACGCGTAAGAGCCCAGGTCGCTAGCTACAGATCATACCGACCCAAAGCGCCTCATGGTCGGTTTGAAAACCTGAGGACCGTTGAGCTCGAGTCGAAACTTGACACGGAGACTAAGCCTGATACGATTAACTAAAGTGCCTCAGGGACAAATGCGTAAGAGCCCAAGTCGCCAGCTTAAAAAGCCTCAGGGCCAATTATAACCCCAAAGGTTTCATCTCAAAAGTCCAATTCATCGGGCTAACTATCGATAAGAAAATCAAACCAAAGAACCTTTCATATATATATATATGAGCATTACATATGCATATTTACAACACTCCCACAGGAGTCTTATGTAAACCTCTAAGCAGAGAATCTAGTCTACTCTCGGGACCAGCTCCCACGGCGTCCTTCAAATATCAACATTAGCTCAAGAAGAAAGGAAAAACTTGGCGTCGATCTCGTCTGCCTCGACCAGCTTTAACTCTTCCGAGAGGTCAAAGCCCCTAGCATGTATCTATTCGAGGGTCTCCCTCCGAGACTTGGATCGGGCATACTCATTTCCCTCCTCTCTGGTCGAAAGCTCCTCTCAGCTCAGCCCGAGTATCGACATCATCCTTCAAATAAACGGTCACCTTCTTATCGGCCTTCGCTTGAACTTCTTTAGCTTCAGCTCGAGTGTCCACGACCTCGGACTTCATATTTAAAAGGCCAGTCTCGAGCTTGGCAATCCTTCTCGACTGAATTGAGTTATCTTCTCGGGCATTACAAAGTTGTTTCTCGAGTGTAGCTGCCTTGGCCAAAGCATTCCTTTGGGCCGCAACATGTATGCCTATCTGCGCCTTCAACGCTTGGGATTCAGAACTAACTTTCCCGACTTCGCCCCAAAGGCGCTCCAATACTTTTGTATTTCCCTACAGCTGAAGCACCAAAGCATTAGTTCCGAAAAGCGAGAAAGGAAGCACGTACTCCTTCAGGGTAAGGGTTACATGACGCTCGAGATTGCCTTCACAGTTCCGACTCCGATGCATCTCTGCCCGAAGATGTATCAACTCTTTTGTCTTCTTATTGCAAAGAATCTTGAGATATTTTTCCTTACCCAAGGCTTCCCGCAACCGGGTCTTACATCGAAGCAGCTCGAACTTGAGTTTGTCAAAAACATACAAAAAAGAAACTTCGGTTCAACGAATGAAGATTCATAGCTAAAAAGCCAGCAAGGCCAATCAAAACTCACCTCAGAACAGAGCCGTTGGGCCTCCTTAAAAGTTTAACATGCATCTAATGGCCTGACTCCATCAGCCCCAGTTGAACCGCTCTCAATAAGGAAATTCCCACTCGAAACCTCACTTGGTTCGGGCGGCCCCTAGTCCCGAGCGTTCCTAGAAGTACCTTCGAGGGAAGAAGCAGACAATGGTGGAGGACTCTTGCTCTTTCTCTCTCGAGGAACCTCTTCTTCAAAATTAGAGGTCTCAGGCCTGGTCGAATCGGAAACCTCGGAAGGGCCCCCAACTCGAGTTGTAGACAATGAATCATCCTCACGAGGAGAGCTGATGTCCGCAGAATGACCAATGTATATAAAGCTCTCCTCAACGACGGCATCTCCTTTATGTCTCCGAGAAGGCCCCGCCTCGTTGAGAATTTCCTCATCTATAGAGAATCTTTTTCGCTTATTGTCCTCCCTCGGGCCTTCCCTCTCACTCTTCAACCTGATCTCTACATTCATAGCTTGAAAAAGCAAAAGAGGCCCTCTCTTCCGCTACTGGTGGACTGTTGCACAGAAAGGGCGACAGAAGCAACCTTTCTTAGCGCGCTTTTCAAGCGCATGAGTAGCCTACGAGCCCTTACTTGATGTCTGCCTCAGTCTTTCGCTACTCGTGTGACCCCGCCTCATGGCTTCCTTATGAGTGAGTTCGTAGGTGCCTTTAAGTCGAGTGTAGCGAAGGGATTCTCCTAAGAGAAGCTTTAGCCCCTCGAAGGGGCACAGTCTCATTTCGGAAAACCCACTAACACCTGCGGTGGCAGAGTTAGTATGCACGAAAGGAAACATTCATCAAAGGGATACCACGTGGCTCATACCGTGGTGCTTTTCTTCCCATCTCCCCTTCGAGAGATTATGCCACTTGCGTTCGTTATATGCTAAGGAATCTGCCAGCCTGCGAGTCCAGTCCGCAAGATCAGGGACCCCCCCCTGACACCCACATGACCACTGAAAAAGAGAATAAGAAATACTCTTACAAATCGATAAGAGCAATAGACACTAAGTTACGACATGACACTTAAGTTTGAAGTTCCATTTTTCAGGAAATGGCAGGAACTCCGCTGGATTGATATCGATAGTCCTCACTCGAACAAATCGACTCATCCATCCTCTATTTCGATCCTCATCATCACTGGCAATGAAAGTCCTGGTGGCCACCGTTATAACGCAATTAGGCCTCAACAATGCTGAGGACGATATAATCTAATAAGGTGGTTGAGGGTAAACTCGAGCTCAGCCTTTTTGGTAAAATACCTCATCATCAGTAATATCCGCCAAAAGGACGGATGAATCTGGGTTAGGGTGACTCGGTACGTTTTGTAGAATTCTAGCACAAGTCGGTAGAGGGGGCCTAATGTAAACGAGTATGTATACACGGACAAGAATCTCTCTGTATAAGTCATGACGTTCTCTTCTCGAGAGGGTATCTGCAGCATCACATTTTCCCCCAGCCACAGTCTCTCCTTATGGTCTCGAGGTGGTTTTTCTATCGGTCGGACGAACCTCGAAGCATGCTCTCGATGACTCGGGGCATCGAAGGGTTTCTCTAAAGCAAAGTCTTTCTTCGGAGAAAAATAGTACGAGGTCAACTCACCATACACCGGCAGTGTACCACTGGCCAGCTAGGAGCAGAGGAAGAATTTCCCTCTTCTTGGTGAACGGATTCGGGCACGGCAACCATAACTACTCAAAGAAAGGTAAAAAGGAATAGATGGAAATGGGTTCGCAAGATGAGAAAAGGAAGAGAACGTTGAGAGGAAATTTAGTTTTGCAAAGTCGCAAGACTTAGAATGAAGAGGAAACAAGGCTATATATAAAGCAAGCGGTGGCCATTCAACTACTTTGAAAGCCATTTAGTACTGGCAAGTTGTCGTAATGTTTGGGGAAGTGTACCGGTGGGGCCACCTCGGTCACTTAACGGTCACATCACATAAATGACACCGTCATAAAATATTCAAGGGATCGAAGCTCACATGCCGACCTAGCTTCGAGAAGGTGTCCGATCTCGAGGGGATCTACTATGGCGAGTATGAGTTCCGAGGAGCTAAGAATCGAAGGATGAAATTCAAGCTTTGTAGGAAAAAGTTTGAGTGATATGTAGCAAAAGATATTCTATTTTAAAAAATATATTTACAAAGGTGTTTTTTAAAAAAAATTCCCCCGAAAGGTCCCATATACAGAAAAAGGAAAAAGCAAAAAAGGAGGAAAATCTACTCTTCACCTTCGCTGATATCCGAGCCACTTTTAGGGCCCTCATTCGGCGTAGTCGGAATTTCTGATTATTCCTCCAGGGTCCTGGCTTCCTCGATCTCGACATAGAGATCGAAGCCCTTAACACTCACTTCCTCGAGGGCTTACCTCCTGGCTTGTTCACATGCATAATCATTCGCAGCAGAAGCATCTCTCTTGTATGAGGAGACATATTCATTGGCCTCAGACTTGGCCGCAAATAGTGCAGCAGCCTCCTCCTGAGCACCTCGAAGAAGGTCTTGAATCGAGGATAGCTTCCCTCGAAGCGCCTCCATCTCCGAAGATGCAACATAATTCAGCTGAGCCAGCTCTAGGATGTCGGCATCCTTGGCCGCAACCTCCTCTCGAAGCCGCTCCACCAGGGTGTCCTTCTGCCTAATCTGAAAAGCAGAATAAAATTCAATCAACACCAAGCATTACAACTAAAAATAAAAGTGTGGGTACCGTCATACCTGCTCGGAGAAGTCAACCCTCTCCCGAAGTGCTCTCTCCGAGCTTCCCCGGAGGTTGATCAATTCCTCCTCCTTTCGAGCGCATAAAACCTCCAGCTCGACCGACTCCGGCATAAGCTTCTCAAGCTCCTCTCCACGATGAGTCAAATCATCTTGCATCTTGGAAAAGGCTTGGTCATACAGCTTCTTGACCTGCAGCACAAAGAAAGCAAATCAGAAAACAAGAATAGAAAATCAAAGGATAGCATATTATTTCTCGAATGTCACCTGCTTTTGGAGCCTCTCGGATTCCACGAGAGAAACTGGGGCATCAACATCAGTCTCCTCATCGACCCCCTCGAAATAGTCTCTAAATGCATCATCCTCTCCATGAGAGGTTTCTAAACCGAGAGCACCCTTAACTTGAGCATTCTGTATCTCCCCTGGAGAAAATGACGGGCCCGGATGAAGCCCTCTGAGCTGCTCAACATGGACTGTGCCATGTCCCATGAGCATCTCGGGGACTACAACCAAACCCTCCTCGAGGGTATTCTCTACGCACGGTGGGTCCGCATCGACCACCTCTAACTCAGCAGACGACCACCCAACAACTCTAGAAGCGTCAACACTTGCCCTTTGTACAAAAGGGCAGGCATCATCGCTCTCTTCCTCGGCCCGCAAGCTCTCAGCGGTCGTCGATGACAAGACCGTGGCATCGATCCTAGGCTTTCGAGTCTTTGACCTTTTTGATTTTGGAGACTCCGTTGAGGCCTCCTTCTTCCTTTTCTTATCCTTGGTGGTCTTCGGAGCCTCTTCCTCACCAGGTGGGGGCGGCCTCATCAACACGCCTTTCACCAAGGCCTGCACAAACATGTTATGTCAAAAAAATCACCATCAAAAGTTCTTACGAAGAATGAGAAAACAATAGAAACAAGAGCGTACCATGGTTCTTAGCTTGCCACTGTGTTTTGGCCAGCTCACGCCATACGTGTTTGTTGTATGGGAAAGCGGAGTCTAAACGTTTGATCCACCTTAGAAGGTCCTGAGACACACCAGGAAACCAAACAGTGGCTGCACAATTAGAAGAAAATCAATCAAAGAGAAATAGACTGCAAAACATGCTCAGTTTAGGGATACTTATGTTTCATATTCCATTCCTCCGGGAATGGCATTTTGTTAGCGGGGATGATGTCCGAAGTTCTGATTCTAACAATTGGATCATCTATCCCCGATATTTGTCCTCGTAAATGCAGGCAAGGAATGCCTTGGTGGATAGACGATGCAGTTTAGTTAGACCCCCATGGAAGAGTCGAGAGCTGTACAGTCTGATCAAATAGTCGAGGGTGAAATTCATTCCCTCGACCATGTTGGTAATATGTCGAAACATATATACAATCCTCCAAAAAGAAAGATAGATCTGACTGAGTGTCACTCGGTATTGATGGAAAAAATCAAGAATCACCAGGTCAATCAGTGGAGAAGAAGAATCGACAGGGCCTAAGGTGAAGGGGTATGTATATACAGTAAGAAAGCTAGCCTTGTGTGTGACTATGCTTTCGTCAGCTGTAGGGATCTCTACTTGGGCTGCCTCCCCCCAGCGGCAGTCAATTTTTACCCTCTCTATATCTGATACTACACTTATGTATCGGGACATGGGCTCGCACCGACCCGATGTTGAAGGGGGTTTTTCTTTTGTGATGTCAGAAATGGTGTCGAAGGGACCAGGAATGCATTGCTCGATGGTAGGAGGAATTTTTGACTTGCCCTTAGACGGGCATGATGAAGAAGCGACTCCCTCATTTTATAGAACCTTTTTGGACATTTTTGCCGTGATAACAATCGATTTTTGAAGTAAGAAGACGAAAAAACGTACACAGGCAGAAGATAAGAATGGAAAGCACTTAGTTAAAATTTGAAGGCTTAGATAAGATGAAGAAGATGAAAAACTATGAAAAGGCAAGTGATTGTAGTATTTATAGAGGACCTTTGGACATGCTTGAAGCAGAAGGGTCGAACCTATGACGGTTCATGGGCTTCTCGAGAATTGTGTTGACAGCGACCTCTGCGTAGATTTTTATGTCACATCATTTAATGCTCTGAAGGGACTGACGCCATAATAGGAGTGTCGAAGAGGCGAAAAGTCAAGACCGTTTCTTATCTCTTCATTCTAAGAAACACGAGGACTATCTATATACGGCTAAAATTGGAAAGCCCAATTTTACGGTCAATTCGACGCTCAGAAGGCTCGAAGGTTCGAGTTTTGGCATCGAGTGGGCATATCGAAGACCCTCGACCTCGAGGCAGTACAAATCGAAGATCAACGTGGAAAGGCGAAAAATTCCCAATGGGCACATGGTTAAAGCTGACAAAATACCCAAAATAGTACAAGCCCGTACCGTGACATTTAATGGTTGTACCAGCCATGTCTCCTTTCATTAATTACACATGTACTATGTTGGGATTCCCCCCTCATATATAAAGGGGACCCTTGTCACTTTGTAACATACATGATATTCAATACAAGAACAAGAACATCCTCTGCTCTCTAACTAAAACATTCTCTATAATTGTTTTATTGATTTATTGCCCTTCATTTATTGTGTTCATTACTTGTTCTTCATTAATTATTTGTTATTAATCACAAATAGGTCATCTCTTAGGCCTTCGATACTATTATACCACCCTCAACATCCCTTTGTCAGGCTCCCAAGGTCAACCTCGAGGCCCATCCCGACGAACCTCGAGGCCCATCCAAACCCACCTCGAGACCAGGCTCTCCACTGCTCGGTTTGCATAATCTTGCTGCCCTTCGCTCTTGTTTCATTTTCCCACTACTCACTTGGCATCTACTGTCTGAACAACTGGTATTAAAACAGATCACGTATTTTAGAACCACAAAATCATATATAATTATAATTACCATTTTCCAGGTAAAATATTATTAAACTAAACTATCCATAAGACTACATAATTTCCTATCTGTGGCCGAAAATATCTCAAGAGAAATTTAGAACATTTTTTTATGGGAAAGAAGGTACAGAGAAAAAAAAGGAAAAATTAACATAGTCAAGCTTAAAATATAGTCGGAAGATAAATTTGGCCCACAAGCAGTGAAATAAATTTAATAACCTAAATATAATATAGAAAGAAAAAGAAAGGTGATGTCACGACCCGAAATTTCCATTTTCGGGACCGTGATGACGCTTACTATTTCACTCGATAGGCAAGCCAATGTTAGAATAAATCATATGCCACTTTAAGCAATTTAAGTAACTAAAACTCATTTAAACTGAAATAAACTGGAATAATGTGCGAAAAAGGTAAAATAACCAAAAACATCTAAGTACAATCCCGGACCTAGAGTCACAAGTGCACGAGCTATTAGAAATTCTACAAATAGAATCTGAAGAAAATACAACTATTTTGGATGAAATGAACAGTAAATGAGGAAAGAGGAAGGGGACTGACACTAGCAGATCTACCTCGAGTCTCCAAGTGTGATAATCCGAGTTGATGCGCCTCACGTACAGTTGGGACCATTATCAAAATCTGCACAAGAAGTGCAGATTGTAGTATAAGTGCAACCGTCCCAATGTACTGCGTAAGTGTCGAGCCTAACCTCGACGAGGTAATGACGAGGCCATGATAGGACACTCACGTAATTTAACCAATACAAACGTAGATATTTGTGCAACATAGTAACAAATAATGTTTTAATATGTACAATTGTGAGGGGACATGCTAAAGGGGAACAATATACGATAACTACACTAGGAATGACAACATAAGGCAGTCAAATAAATCATCAACCAATGAAAACGGATAAACATAAAGAATAAAGATGGCACGACATCACCCATCGTGGTTTTACTCTCAACCTAACCATGAAACGATAATAATGACACGACATTACCCTTCGTGCTTTTACTTTCAATCTCACCATGAAACGATAAATACGGCACGACATCACCCTTCTTGATTTTACTCTCTTCCTCACTATGTATTAATCAATAAATGAAGAAATAAACAACACGACATCACTCTTCGTGATTTAACACTCTCCCTTACCATGTAATAATGAATATCAAATTTTTGGGAGATAGACAATGCAATAATAAACCTTACTTCTATAATGATCCTAGATGCCAAACCTCAACTTCTAAATATACTCAACCATCACATTTAATTCATAAATGCGGAAAGAACTGTCAAATAAGAAATAAACTAATCTAGGCATGGATATAATAAGTAAAGAAGGTAACACATTACCAGGAAATAAGTCTCACTTGCATGCTTTAACCCGACAACAACGCATAAGTACTCTTCACTTCACTTATACGTTGTACCCAAACATTTAAATACGTCGCAAATAGGTAAACAAGTCCTAATCCCTCAAGACAAGGTTAACCACAACACTTACCTCACTTCGCAGTCAAGTCAGAGCTTTACCAAGTCCTTTTCCCTAGAATACGCCTCTAAACCAATCGTATCTAACCAAAATTGACTCGATTACGTCAAATAATAAGGAATCAATTTCAATAAAATTAAGATTTTACACTTTTCTCAAAAAGTCAAAAAAACTCAACCCACGGCCTGTTTGGTCAAATCTCGAGATTCAGTCCAAAACTCGTTTACCCATTCACCCCGAGCCCAATTATGTAAATAGTTTCAAAATTCGACCACAAATTGAGGTCTAGATCCCGACTTTGCAAAAACGTCACGATCCAAAAACCACCCTGCCCGTGATGGCGCCTATCGTGATACTAGCCTAGACAATTCACTACGTATAGCATAAAGGAACTTTTCATTTAATTCATTACTAATCTGATGTTTCATAAAATTTTTGTTTAAGCATTTCAAAACAAGTAAAGATATGTAAGGCATTTAAACACATCCCGATCCCGGAGTCACTAGTCATGAGCAACTAAAAGAAAATACAAACCTGATACTATCTCCTTTATACAAGATAAGTCTGAGAATAGAAATACTAAAGAAATAGGAAGAAGAAAGGCAAGGCTACGAACGCCGTACAGCTACCTCGCAAATCTCCGGTATGCCCTGAAAAGGGAAAGATTAGCTCTCACTCTGCCCTGGCACCTGAATCTGCACACAAGGTGCAGGGAGTAACGTGAGTATGCCAACTCAGTAAGTAAAAATTATAACTAAAGACCGAGTGCAGTGACGAGCATTTAAAATCATACAAATCTCATAACATAAAAACCTCACTAGAAATAACAAGATCAAATCACTAATTAAATTCCGAACATCTTGTAAAACTCCAGTTTCAATGAAAGTTGTTTAAAATCATTTATTAAATATTTTCAATAGAGGCTCAGTTTAAAAGAAGAGTGAAACAGTAATTTCATAAAAACAAGCCCCTCGGGCAAATTATCACTCATATATATAGCCCCTCGGGAAGGCCTCTCAATCACTCTTGACTCAACTCTCATCAATCAACACTCACGCTTAATAGGTACTTTATAGTAACTGTTGCACCGTGCAACCTGATCCGTAATATATAGTCGACTACGCTCACTAGGGGTGTGCAGACTCTGAAGGGGCTCCTACAGCCCAAACGCTATATCCCTGCAGTGTGCAGCCAAACCTAATATCATTGTGGCGAGCAGCCCGATCCACATATATATATATATACAATGCTGCAGCATGCAGCCCGATCCATAACTATCCTCACAATCTGGCCCTCGACCTCACTCTGTCATCATCCTCACAAGCCACTCAGGCATTTCAGTACAACTCAGGGGACTCAGGCCAAAATATCTTTCACAAATTTAAAAAATAGAGTGATAAATGGGATTTACAGTAAACATGTATAAATCATGACTGAGAATATATTTTCTATCAAAAAGAGTGTGAGGAAAGTAAAAAAATACCCCTGAGGGTCCAAACAATACGACACAAGGCCCCAAACATGGCATTCAACCCAAGTTAACAGAATCATTTCTAAAACACATGGAAATCATTTAAAATTTATCAAATACGCAACTCTAAAGTTTCCACGGGACTGACCAAGTCATAATCCCTACCGGTGCACGCCCACACGCCCGTCACCTAGCATGTGCGTCACCTCATTTATCAAAATAGTATGAAATTCCGGGGTTTCATACCCTCAAGTCTAGATTTACAATCGTTACTTACCTCAAACCGGATGAAAATCTACTCTGTGATGCCCTTGCCGCTTGACTCGGCCTCAGATAGCCTCGAATCTATTCAAAATGAGATTCATAACATGAATATACGCTAAAGGAACAAAACTCATTTGAAAATAATCAAATTACATCAAAAATCCCAAAATTGGCCAAACCTGACCCCCTAGCCCACATCTCGGAATCCAATTAAAATCACAAAACCAAAACCCTTAACCTATCACAAGTACATACATACCAAATTTATCAAAAACTAACTTCGTTTGACCCCTCAATCACCCAATTCTTAGTCTCAAGTTTCCAAGCCCTAATTCCCCAATTTTTAACAACTAAATCCCACAAATTTCATGCTTAATCAACAAGAAATCACCATAGAATCGAGTATTGAGTTTAAAAACATTACCTTAAAGTGATTCCCCTTGAATCCATCTTCAAAATCTCTCAAAAAGCTCCAAGTCCGAACACAAATGGTGAAAAATAACCCAATTTCGTAAAGGCTTGAATTTATATGTTCTGCCAAGCTAAACCGCACCTGCGGTCACTTTCCTCGCACCTGCGGACTTGCACCTGCAGTCCCAGGTGCGCACCTGCACACCTCACTTAACTTCCAATTTCCGCATATGCGGATACCACAGCACCTGCGGGCTCGTAGGTGCGATCCTTCCCTCGCATCTGTGGAAGCTGCCCATGCCTCAATTTTCCATATTTGCGGAACGACCTCTGCACTTGCACTCATCGCAACTACGGATTCCTGTCCACAGTTGTGGACACACCAGAAAAATTGCCCCAGCAGCCATTCTGCTGCATTTTCCAAGTCCAATCCTTCTGATGACCATCGGAAATCACCCCGAGCCCCTCGAGGCCTAAATCAAATATACCAACACGTCATATATTATCACATGAACATAGTCGAACCCTCGGAACACTTAAAACAACATCAAAACATAAAATTAACCCGAGATTCAAGCCTAAGGATTTCTAAACTTCTGAAATTCGCTGACGATGCTCAAACCAACCAAACCAAGTCCCAATGACCTTAAATTTTGCTCACACATCAAAAAAGACACCACGAACATATTCCAACTTCTGGAATTCCCTTGCGACCCCGATAACTAATTTTCTATTGCCGACCGGAAATCGCCAAAAATTTAATTCTGCCAATTCAAGCCTAATTCTACCACGATGGTGATCCCATGTCACCCTGCCCCACATGGATCTTATAACACAACACATAGGAAACTTCTCATCAAGCCTAGCCCATAAGCCTTAGAATCCAATTTCCACATCCGAACTTTTCTATAAGATCAGAATCACGCATCCACACACTGTATAAGTCTAAACAAGATGAATCAAGCCATAGATATACCCTAAGCTGAAATCACATGACATACCACATAACACAAACGCCCATAGAGATAATTTCTAATCACAACAACTACTCAAGCAACTCAATGCCGGTAATAACCCTGCTATCAAATAGAGACCCGTTTTAGCACCTTCACATACTGCCAATGATGAAAGAAACACACCAAAACCCGAAATCATTCGTCAGATCAACAAGTGATGGATCTCCCTCTCTTCGATAGGTAATACAACAAAATCTCTAAGCCAATCAGCATCAATATCCTCCCAAATATACCGCAACCAGATCCGGAAGTACCCATTCTAGGTCCGATGACCTTATCTCATCTACTACAACCACTCTAGCGACATGATGTATCAATACAGCTTAAAACCATGACATGTGCAGCCCGTGCACTAATAAGCTACATTCCAGATGTACTCAAACATGGAAAAACAAAATCAAACTAGAGAACCGTCCCGCAAGATCAACGGGTATCACCACAACGCAAATTCTAAGAACTCCTCACACACCGCAGAACCAATATGTACGAATCCAACACACAAGGATCATATCTCAACGTAACTCCGCTGTAATGCGAGACCCCATCCAAGCGTTGACACATATTATATACCTCGCTCTCCCTTACTCAAAATCAACAACCACGCGAAACCCGACCTCAACTACTCAAAGTGCATTACCATAACCACGGAGAATAAGACGATATCATGCCACACGAACTCGAAAGAACGTAACCAATACGCCTAAATTGTGCAATACCAAATTACTTACCTCACTCAAATCCCTCTACAACGACCACAATAGAACCACACCATGTATGCCTAAAACCACCAAATCGCAGCTCCCCGTAGCAGGGAAGAGTAACTCATAAATCATCCCAGAACACCGATAATCCCAACAACCACTAACTGGCATGCCCCTCACAATAACACTACGGATCCACTCAATCTGACTCTGCGCAAAACACCTATCCCCATTAGGCCTACTAAGGGACCCCAAATCAATCCGGTCATACACAATGGACAAATGACCCTCGGAAGGTTCATAATGACTGAGTCACAAAACACACTAACCTCTTACTAACCTTGGCTACGTCTCTAAATCCCTCAACTACGAAATCGTCTACCCATTCGAGTACCCAGACTCTGAACCCTCAGCGTACACAAATCACAGTATCCGTCGCCTGAATGTCTAATACTTCCCCAATACATGATCATACCATGAGGGATACCCTTACAATCCGTATGTGTTACAAGGCCAAATTTGAACACCCGCATCCAACCAACAAAGAGAGTACCTCCACAACAATGAAGTGCCCATAAATCAAAACATAGTGCCTATTCTAAAACTTACAATTTCATTGAGCCATATCCAAAAGTAACATCATCTATCTAATCATCTGAGATGGTCCATGCTACCTAAGAATTTAGAACCTTCCTATAAAATCACATCGACCTAGCAACCCCAATCTCAATACTACACCACACATCACACCCATTATGCCACCATATGAATGATACGGCAAACCTCAAATCCACTCTGAGTCGCAAGCAGCTACATACTCAATCAGTTAAGACTTTCCATTTGATTTTATTATGGAGAAAATTACAATATGCCACATGCCCCATGCACCGGTAGGAATATACATCTCAACTATGATAGGGACCATCAAGAGCGCTCTGAAACCCATTTAACTGAACTAACCTATCAGGAATGAATCCCTCTAACTCAACTAAGCTATGTAGGCTTTCAATACCCAAGAGCATTTCCACGAATCACACGTAGATCCTTACAACATCATAAGGACCCCAAGAGTCGATCTTACTCATTACCATGTTGATCCAATCTACTACCAAGCTATCCCATTTTTCTGAGTTCCCTTCGAATTACCTTCTAATTGATTCTTCTCCTTGCCATAGTACCAAAATCCTCAACCAGAAATCACCACGCAGGACCCTAGCACAGAACCACATCGTCCTAGGGCTCATAAATCGATGAATATCTCTTAAACACCCCAAGGTATCACATCTCAATTACTTACTCTAAAGAGACTTTCGATGAATTTAAGTTATTCTTCCCTTTCCCTAATACCGGAATATAGAATCCACAGTGATATGGAAATACCACAATTCTTGACGCCTTCCAATGTACATTTCAGTTTCTAACCCAATACACATCCTGAAGATTCCCAATTTTTACATATAAACCTTGAATCCATCAGGACCTTCCTCAAGAGTCCTCCACTCTATGAAAATCTCAATTAAACTGATCAAACGGATCGAACGATCTATCCCCCATTTAGCACACCAACAACCCACACCCCTAAACAACCAGGAAACTTCTTACTACGCACACACTACACCCTTTACAATACAACTCAAACATTCAATAAAACCCAATTACCCATAGAGTATATTACAACCCGTATCCAAAAATTTCCATTACTCGAGTCATTCTCAAACTCCACCTCTGTAGGTTATAACGGATTCACCAGTATACCTCGAACTGAAACCAATACATCACATAATCGTGCAACCAACTTATTATTAGCAGACTCCCCCACTTGGCTCAAAGCCATAGATCAAGAAAAACAATAACTCATAATGCCCATACCCTATCACCGCCATAATACCACAATGAGATTCAACTAAATCCTTCAGAAGCTCCTATAACGCAAGCCACCTTATATCTCAAATCATCTTCTAAGCTCGCATTCACCATTGTAATAGCCGTGCCAACTTCCACAAGCAATCTAAACTCATATTGCAACATATATCACTTACTGGTAAAGGAGGACTTTCCATAAAACCACATAAGGATCACACAACCTCAGGACACCCCGCGGGAGATAACCCTGCCTGCTTAGCCTCAAATTGATATCTCTCTATGTCCTTCCAAAAATCATAGCTATCACGCAATCACTTTACCCTCCTACATTTAAACACAACCAACACCTACCCTCGGGGCATCACAATACGCAGTATAAGAACCGGAAGCTGATGACAGAACTAACACTGGAGTTGTGGTCAAAGAAAATCTTGAGCTTTTGAAATCTCTCCCCACGCTCGTCTGACCACCTGGATACTTTCACTAGACACCACGTGCCCTAGGATTGCTACTGAACTGAGCCAAAATTCACACTTGGAGAACTTTGCATAGAGGTTCTCCTCCCTGAATCCCTATAATACCATCCTCAAATTCTGAGTATACTTCTTCTGGCTACATGAGTGTGCCAGGATGCCATCAATGAATACAATAATGAAGGGGTACAAATACGGCTGGAACACACTGTTAATCAAATACATGAATGTTGTTGGGGCATTGTCAGCCCAAAAGACATCACCAGTATCTCAGAACACAACAGGAAGATCCACTTCATTCCACAACTAAACTATATGAGAGGTCCTTCAATACACTCACAACTCGTGGCCATATGCCAACTCAAGAGAGAAGTCAAATACTCAATAATTCTTGCTACATCTCCAGCCAATTCTTTTTGTCACAATTAAACAATCTGAACACATCTCACCATCAAATCACATTCATCACATAGTCATCTAGTCACAAAGTCCCATGAACATGGACACAAACGGACATATAAGTCCCCAAATGCACGTGCTCACACAATCGAAATCTCAACACTCAAGCCACAGATAAAACCCGACCACAAGTCGTCCAGACTGGCCCATTATCAACATGCAAAAATCACATCTCGCACCTTACCCATGGAAATCACAAGTCGTCGCTGCACAACTGATACTGAGCGCTCACATGCGCATTCGAATACATGAAAGGAATTCAAAGAGTTATGCTTTTGGCGGAATAAATGGACTTGCTGACAGGAATTCAAGAATTTCAGATTTTTCCTAAAGAATCCGCAGCCTCTCAAAGATAAGTACATACGTTTCCGTAACAATCTGCAAGACTCTACTAAACCTGCTCATGACTGGTGATACCTATGTAACCTAGGCTCTGATACCAACTTGTCACGACCCCAAAACCACCCTGGCCGTGATAGCGCCTATCGTGATACTAGACTAGCCAATTCACTATGTATAGCATAAAGGAACTTTTCATTTAATTCATTAGTAATCCGATGTTTTATAAAATTTCCGTTTAAGCATTTCAAAACAAGTAAAAATACGCAAAACATTTAAACACATCCCGATCCCAGAGTCATAAGTCATGAGCAACTAAAAGAAAATACAAATCTGATAATTTCTCCTTAATAAAAGATAAGTCTGAGAATATAAATACTAAAGAAATAGGAAGGAGAAAGGCAAGGTTGCAGACGCCGTGCAACTACCTCGCAAATCTCTCGTATGCTCCGAAAATGAAAAGATAAGCTCTCAATCTGCCTTAGCACCTGAATCTGCACACAAGGTACATGGAGTAACGTGAGTACGCCAACTTAGTAAGTAACAATTATAACTAAAGACTGAGTATAGTGACAAGCATTTAAAATCATACAAATCTCATAACATAAAAACCTCAATGGAAATAACAAGATCAAATCAGTAATTAAATTCCGAACATCTTGTAAAACTCCAGTTTCAATAAAAGTTGTTTAAAAATATTTGTTCAACATTTTCAATAGAGACTCAGTATAAAAGAAGAGTGACAACAATAATTTCATAAAAACAAGCCCCTCGGGCAATTATTGTTTCATAAAAACAAGCTCCTCGGGTAAGCCTCTCAGTCATTTGTGACTCAACTCTCATCAATCAGCACTCACGCTCAATAGGTACCTTATAGTAACTGTTGCGGCGTGCAGCCCGATCTGTAAATATATAGTCGACTGCGCTCACTGGGGTGTGTAGACTCCGGAGGGGCTCCTACAGCCCAAGCGTTATATCGTTACGACGTGCAGCCCGACCCAATATCGCTGCGGCGTGCATCTCAATCCAACATATCTCGCTGCGGCGTGCATCTCAATCCAACATATCTCGCTGCGGCGTGCAACCCGATCCATATATATATATATATATACAACGCTGCGGCGTGTAGCCCGATCCATAACTATCCTCACAATCCGGCCCTCGGCCTCACTCAGTCATCATCCTCACAAGCCACTCGGGCATTTCAATACAACTCAATAGACTCACCCCAAAATATATTTCACATAACAAAATGGAGTGATGAACAGGATTTAACAGTAAACATGTATAAATCATGACTGAGAATATATTTTCTATCAAAAACAATGTGAGGACAATAGAAAATTACCCTTGAGGGTCGAAACAGTACGGCACAAGGTCCCAAACATGGCATTCAACCCAAGTTAACAGAATCATTCTAAAACACATGGAAATAATATAAAATTTATCAAATACGCAACTCTACAGTTTCCACGGGACGGACCAAGTCACAATCCCTACCGGTGCACGCCCACACGCCCGTTACCTAGCATGTGTGTTATCTCATTTATCAAAATAGTACAAAATTTCAGGGTTTCATACCCTCATGTCTAGATTTACAATCGTTGCTTACCTCAAATCGGATGAAAATCTACTCCGTGATGCCCTTGCCGCTCGACTCGACCTCAAATCGCCCAAAATCTATTCAAAATCATATTCATATCATCAATATACTCTAAAGGAACAAAACACATGCGAAAATAATCAAATTACATCAAATATCTCGAAATTGGCCAAACCCGACCCGTGGTCCCACATCTCGGAATCCAATACAAATCACAAAACCAGAACCCTTATCCTCTCACGAGTCCATACATACCAAATTTATCAAAAACTAACTTCGTTTGACCCCTCCAATCACCCAATTCTTAGTCTCAAGTTTCCAAGCCCTAATTCCCCAATTTTAACCCCTAAATCCCACAAATTTCATGCTTAATCGGTTAGCAATCACCGTAGAATCGAGTATTGAGTTCAAAGACATTACCTCAAAGTGATTCCCCTTGAATCCCACTTCAAAATCTCTCAAAAAGCTCCAAGTCCGAACACAAATGGTGGAAAAATAACCCAATTTTGCGAAGGCTTGAATTTATATGTTCTGCCCAGCTAAACCGCACTTGGGATCACTTTCCTCGCACCTACAGACTCGCACCTGCGGTCCCAGGTGCGCACCCGCGCATCTCACTTAAGTTCCAATTTCCGCATCTGCAGACACCACTCGTACCTTCGGGATGGCAGGTGCGATCCTTCCCTCGTTTCTTTGGAAGATGCCCATGCCTCCATTTTCCGCATTTGCGGTACGTCTTCCGCACCTGCAGATGCCCATCCGCAGGTGCGGCCACACCAGAAAAATTACACCAGCAGCCATTCTGCTGCATTTTCCAAGTCCAAACTTTCCGATGACCATCCAAGATCACCTCGAGCCCCTCGAGTACTCAACCAAATATACCAACACATAATATATCATCACACAAAAATAGCCAAACCCTCGGACCACTCAAAACAATATCAAAACAACAAATTAACCCGAGATTCAAGCATAAGAATTTCTAAACTTCCGAAATTCACCGACGATGACGAAACCAACCAAACCAAGTTAAAATGACCTGAAATTTTGCGCACACATCACAAACGACACCACGAACCTATTCCAACTTCTGGAATTCCCTTCGTACCCCAATACCTAATTTTTCACTGTCGACCGGAAACCGACAAAAATCAAATTCCACCAATTCAAGCATAATTCTACCACGGACCTTTGAATAAAATTCCGAACATACTCCTAAGTCCCAAATCACCTAACGAAGCTATCCGAACCATAAAAACATAAATTTCCTGATCATTTACCTATAAGTCAACTTCCGGTTGACTTTTCCAACAAATTAACTAACTTAAGAGACTAAGTGTCTCATTCCTCTCCAAAATCACCCAACCCGAGCCAACCGACCCGTCACAACATAATAAGGCTGATCCACATATAATAAAGTAGAAATGGGGAAAATGAGGCTAAAACTCTCGTAACGACCGATCGGGTCGTTACAAAAACCCTCCAATTCTTCCAAAATCCCTAGCTTTCTACCATGGAAGAACAAAGCTTAATGCTAGAAATTATTAGGTGATATTAAAATCCGAAGAAAATAAGTTAAAGTATATTAAAATATGAATTGGTGTTGAAATTTCTCCTCCAAATCGCCTCTAGGACGAGCTCTAATGGAAATATAATGAAAAATGGGTGAAATCCCGTCTTTTAGAAATTTAAATGGCTAGGCGTCAGGTGTTCATCGCAATCGCGAGACACCTGGCGCGTGCGCAAAGGCACTTCCTAATTGACTTATGCGATTGCGTGTCACTCCACGAGTTCGCGTAGGCTTAGCCTGCCTCACCCCCATGTTCGCGAGCCTTGGCTCGCGTTAGCATAGAGTAAACTCATCTCCCAGGCCCCGCCTCTCTAAAGCTATGTGTTCGCATTGGCGTGTTCGCGTTCGTGAAGGGCAGTCCCCTCACTGCTCCACGTTCGCGTCCAAAACCTTGCGTTCACACCGAGTAAAACCACCCCTATCCCAACTAGCCTCTGTGATCGCGGAACATTCTTCGCATTCACGAAGAAAGAAATACCAGAAACCAACCGAAGCTAAAAACCAGAATGTTCCTAAGTTCAAAAACATCTATAGCCTATCTGAATCTCACCTGAGCCCTCGGGGTGTGACGATCCAAAGGGTCATCACCTATTTTATTACCCATCCCGTACTTATGATGCCTCAAAAACTTCATTTGTATTGGCGTCGATTTCCATGCGCAGTCCGGGCGCATAGCCGGACAACTTATATATGAGATTCTGTGAAAAATGCTAAGATTTGATATTAAAATGAATAAATTTGACTTTGGTCAATATTTTGGGTAAAACGGAACCGAACCAATGACTTGACGGTCTCGAAGGGTCCGTAGGAAAATATGGGACTTGGGCGTATTCCCGGAACCGAATTTCGAGGTCCCAAGCTCGAGAAATGAATTTTTGAGTAAAATTGTTTTCTGAAAATATCTATGGAAACTGAATGTGAAATCTGATTAGAAAGTGATGGTATCGGGCCCGTATTTTGGTTCCGGTGCCCGATACAGGTCTTATATATAGTTTAAGCGCTTTCTGTAAAGTTTGGTTGAAAACAGATTTCGTTTGACGTGTTTCAGACTTGAAATGGGAAATTTGATGTTTTTATGAAATTTGATAGAATTCATGGATTTTGAGGTTTAATTCTATGTATATGATGTTATATTGGCGATTTGATCGCACGATTAAGTTCGTAGGATGTTGTTGAGTCATTTCATGTGATTTGTTAGGAGCCCCGAGGGCTCGGGAGTGTTTCGGAGGTGCCTCGGAGTGATTTTGAACTTAGAAAAGTTGCTGGTTTTGCTTCTGTTGCAGGTCCCATTTGTTCTTCGCGATTGCGATCGCGAAGCCTCTTCTGCGTTCGTGAAGCTTTAGGTTCTTCCTTCATCGCGTTCGTATTCATTCCCTCGCGATCGCGTAGGGTTATTTGACCCTGAGGGCTTAGCCTCTTTTTCTCTTTGCGTACAGTTGACCGCGATCGCGTAGCCTTACTAGTCTCCTTCATCGCGTTCGCGTGATGTCCCACGCATTCAGGTAAGTCAACTTCTGAACCCCAGTTTGCTTTACTCTTCGCGATCGCGTCATCCCTTCTGCGATCGCGATGGTCTGTCCAGTCTACCCTTCACGAACGCGACCTCCCTTCCGCGATCGCGAAGGGCAATTTTGCCCAGTGGTATATAAATATTTCCAGAACAGTACCTTCGGGATTTTTCATAATTTTTCACGAAATTCATCTTCTCCAAGGTCCTTAGGCGTCCATTGAAGCCATCTTTCACCAAGCTTCTTGGGTTAGTAAATTTTAACTCATTTCCTTCATTAATTCATCTATAATTAATGAATTCCTAAGCCCAAAACAAGCAAATTAGAGTAGAAAATCTGGAATTTGGGTAGAGTTAGGCCCTTTTGAATTTTCTTGATTTAGACCTCGTTTTTGGGGTCGAATTTGAAAACAAATTATATATTCAGGCTCGTGGGTGAATGGGTGACATGGTTTTGGTCTGAGCCTAGTGTTTGGACCAAGCGGCCCCAGGGTCGAATTTTGGTATTTTTGGATGAAAGTTATAAAATGGATAATTAGGCCATGTAATTTAATCTTTGAATCCTTATTGATATACTTGAGTTGATTATGCCTAGATAATACCATTCCGGAGTCAAATTCTAAAGGAAAGACGGTGTTAGAGGGTTGATTGCTATACTTTGGACACGAGGTAAGTGTTCGGTCTAACCTTAGCTTGAGGGAATAAGAGTTGAGTCTTGATTTCTACTTGCTAATTGTAGAGTACGATTTATAGGCATGGTGACGAGTATCTATACATTGGTGTCTAGCATGACCGTAGGCCTTATATTGTGAATATTCTGATTTAGTGGTAATTCCCATGCCTAATTGATGATTTCTATATGTTGTGAAGAATATGTGAAGGGAATTGTATTCTTTAAACATCTTTGGAGAATTGGCTCAAATTGTGAATTGAATAATGAAGAAATATGAGATAGTATGTCTTTGGAGCATTGGCCCAAATTGTGAATTGAACAATGAAGAAATATGAGATAGCATGTCTTTGGAGCATTAGCTCAAATTGTGAATTGAATAATGAAGAAATATGAGATAGTATGTCTTTGGAGCATTGGCTCAAATTGTGAATTGAATAATGAAGAAATATGAGATAGTATGTCTTTGGAGCATTGGCTCAACTTGTGAATTGATTAATGAGGAAATGTGAGATATTACATCTTTTGGAGCATAGGCTCAAGTGATAGAATAAATCACGAAAATGAAAGTGAAAGAAAGAGAAAGAGTTATTGAAAGATACCCTTGACGGGTCATTGTTGCTTTTGATATTGATTGTCCCTTGCCGAGATTTAATTGTTGAATTATTGTTCCCTTGTCGGGATTTCTATTTCCATTCTGTTTGGTTCCTTGCCCTTAGTTGTGATTGCTATTTGGGTGAGGAAGAGTGTTAGAGCACGAAGGGTGATGCCGTGCACTTGTCTTGGTGAGAATGAGAGTAAAGCACGAAGGCCGTGCACTTGTCTTGGTGACAATGAGAGTAAAGCACGAAGGGTGATGCCGTGCATTGTTTGATATTGTCTCCCTTGCTGGGATTATGAGATTTCTGTTATTGTTCCATTGCCGGGATTTCTATTTCTATTCTGTTTACTTCCTTGCCCTTGTTTGTGATTGTTGTTTGGGTGAGGAAGAGTGTTAAAGTACGAAGGGTGGATCCGTGCATTGTTGATATTTTGAGGAAAGAGTGTAAAGCACGAAGGGTGATGCCGTGCCATACGATGAACCATTTCGTACCATATTCATTGATTATACAGTGAGGGAAGAGTGTAAAGCACGAAGGGTGATGCCGTGTCGTACGATGAACCATTCCGTACCATATTCATTGATTATACAGTGAGGGAAGAGTGTAAAGCACGAAGGGTGATGCCGTGTCGTACGATGAACCATTCCGTACCATATTCATTGATTATACAGTGAGGGAACAGAGTAAAATCATGAAGGGTGATGACGTGCCATGATTCACATTGATTACATTATACATCGCACAGTGAGGACGAGAGTAAAAGCATGAAGGGTGATGCCGTGCAAGTTTCTGATTTCTTGTCCTTATTGATATGTTGGCTTTGGCGTTCTTTTCCCTATTGACATTTCCTATATGAGACTATTATCTCCCTACAGCATGTTCCCCTTCCTTTATTAATTGTTTTCTCCCTATATTCCTTATCCATTGTAAATATGTATATCTATTTATTTGAACCGCACATGTTTATTTGGTAGTCTGGTTCTAGCCTCGTCACTACTTCGCCGAGGTTAGGCTAGGCACTTACTGAATACATAGGGTCAGTTGTACTGATGCTACACCTGTACTTCTTTTAGTACCCGCTGGCGTTCGTGGGCCTTGGCGTATCTTCTATCCCCTTGTCTTTGATTTTGTCTTGTTTTTCCTTTAGTGTTGAAGGCAGACATGTATTTCCTTTCAGACTTGTATTTAGCACTCTTAGACAGTTCGTGAGTTTATGACTCCAGGATTTGGGAAATTTTGCGTCGTTATATTGTGATTGTATCTACTTAGCTTAAACTGTATTTATTCCGCTGATTTAATCTCAAAGTGTTTTAGCTTATTCTGAAAAGTTGAGATTCTCATGTTAGTCTAGCTATATATGTTGGCTTGTCTAGCGGGTTCAACGTTAGACGCTATCACGACCCGATGGTGGGATTTTGGGGCGTGATAAGTTGGTATCAGAGTACTAGGTTACCTAGGTCTCACAACTCACGGACAACTTGGTAGAGTCTGAAGGATCAGTATGGAGACATCCGTATTTATCCCCTAAAGGCTGCAAAAGTTAGAATGACTCCATACTTCTTTTCATCTCTATCGTGCGCTATGAATTCTGAGTATTGATTGAGTTTCTATTCTATTCTCTCGCAGATGGCGAGGACGCATGCTTCCCTTGGTTCTGCCCAGCATCCTGACACTCCTCCTACAGCTCCTACTCGAGGTCGAGGACGAGGTCGTCCTAGAGGCAGAGGCCGGGGCCGGGCTCAGCCTAGAGAAGCAGCCCCACTGGAGGATCCTCAGGTCGAGTCTGACGAGGAGGTCCCAGTTCCGGCAGTCCCAAATGGACCAACTCATGTCCTAGAGGGGTTCATAGCTACCTTAGTGCTTCAGGACCCCCTTGTCCGTCTAGTCGGACTCATGGATAGTGTAGCAAAGGCGGGTCTTCTTCCTACAACACTAGCCATCTCTCAGGCTGGGGGAGGTTCCCAGACTCCTGCCACCCGCGTGCCAGAGTAGCCAGCTCCTTAGTTACAGACTCCGGCACCTCAGCCAGCTGGAGTAGCTCAGCCGGGTATTGTAGCACCGGTAGCAGAGGGAGCACCTATGTCAGCAGCTGCTATGTGGAGACTGGACAGGTTCACCAAGTTATTTACTGCTACTTACACTAGTTCACCATCAGAGGATCCCTAGGATTATTTGGACAGCTGCCACGAGGTTCTTCGGAACATGGGCATAGTGGAGTCCAACGGGGTTGACTTCGCCACTTTTCGGTTATCGGGCGCAGCCAAGAGTTGGTGGAGAGATTATTGCCTAGCTAGACCAGCTGGATGTACACCTTTGACTTGGACTCAGTTCTCAGAGGTATTTCTGGGGAAATTCCTTCCCATTACTCAAAGAGAGGACCTTCGGAGACAGTTTGAGTGTCTCCAGCAGGGATCTGTGTCAGACACTCAGTACGAGACCAGATTCATCACTCTAGCCCGACATGCTCTTATGATACTTCCCACTGATCGGGAGAGGGTTCGGAGATTTATTGAGGTATTGGCCCGGCCTATCAGACTCCAGATGGCCAGAGAGACAGGCACTAATATTTCATTCCAGGAGGTGACCAATGTGGCCAGGCGCATTGAGATGGTTTTATCACAGGGCAGTAGTTAGGGGTCTGACAAGAGGCCCCGTCATTTCGGTCGTTTCAGTGGAGCCTCATCTGGGGGCAGGGGTTCTTCAGGCAGAGGTCATCCTCCCAGACCTTTCATTCAACTCTTCAAGTTTCCCATGGTACTTCAAATGGTCGTGGTTCTCAGACGCACTATTCTGATCAGCAACCTTACAGTGCACCACCGTTTCAGAGTTTCCCGGGTGGTCATTCAGGTCGATAGGGTCAGATTCAGTTCCCTCAGCAGCCGAGGTCTTGTTACACTTGTGGTGATCCGGGTCACCTTGCTAGATTTTGCCCTCGAGCACCAGGTAGTTCGCAACATCAGGGTTCTCGTGCCATGGTACAGGCACCAGGTGTTCCACAGCGTGCCCAGCCAGCTAGAGGTGGGGGTAGAGGTGCTAGAGGTGGAGGTAGAGGTCATAGAGGTGGAGCTTATGCCTCTAGAGGTGGAATCCAGCCAGTAGTCGGCCGCCCCAGAGATGTGGTTCAGGGTGGTAGGGCCTAGCCCCGATGTTATGCCCTTCCAGCTAGGCCAGAGGCTGAGTCTTCAGATGCAGTTATTACAGGTACTATTTGGGTTTGTGATAGAGATGCTTCAGTGCTGTTTGACCCAGGATCTACGTATTCGTATGTGTCCTCTTATTTTGCACCATACCTGGTGATGCCTAGTGATCCACTGAGTGTTCCTATTTATGTATCTACACCAATGGGTGATTCTATCATGGTCGATCGTGTCCATCGTTCTTGTGTCGTGGTGATTGGGGGTCTTGTGACCCGTGTTGATTTGTTGCTTTTGGGTATGAATGACTTTGATGTGATATTGGGGATGTACTGGTTGTCCCCATATCATGCCATCTTGGATTGTCATGCCAAGACGATGACCTTAGCCTTGCCAGATTTTCCCCGTTTGGACTGCAAAAGAACTCTCGGTCATTCTACCCACAGTGTTATTTCGTACGTGAAGACTCGGCGTATGGTCGAGAAGGGGTGTTTGGCTTATGTGCGCGATTCTAGTGTTGAGGTTCCCTCTATTGATTCGGTGCCCGTGGTTCGTGAGTTTCCTGAGGTTTTCCCTCAGACCTGCCGGGGATGCCACCCGATAGGGACATTGACTTCTGCATTGATCTGGCTCCGGGAACCCAACCCATATCTATTCCGCCGTATTGCATGTCCCTGTCAGAGTTGAAAGAGTTGAAGGAACTGTTGCAGGATTTACTAGGGAAGGGTTTTATTAGACCTAGTGTTTCCCCTTGGGGTGCTACAGTGTTGTTTGTGAAGAAAAAAGATGGTTCGATGAGGATGTGCATTGATTACCGGCAATTGAACAAGGTTACAATGAAGAATAAGTATCCACTTCCGAGGATTGATGATTTTTTCGATCAGCTTTAGGGTGCCAAGGTATTTTCAAAGATACACTTGAGATCTGGCTACCATCAGTTGAGGATTAGGGCATTCGATGTCCCTAAGACAGCTTTCCGCACTCGGTATGGGCATTGCGAGTTCTTAGTCATGTCGTTCGGGTTGACAAATGCCCCAGCAGCTTTTATAAATTTGATGAACCGAGTATTCTGGCCTTGTTTAGACTCGTTCGTGATAGTCTTCATTGATGATATATTGATATACTGCCGCAGTCAGGTGGAGCACGAGCAACATCTCAGAGTGGTTCTTCATACTCTGAAAGATAGTGAGCTTTATGCAAAGTTTTCAAAGTGTGAGTTCTGGTTGAGTTCAGCTGCATTCCTGAGTCATGTCGTGTCAGCAGAGGGTATTCCGGCTGACTCGAAGAAGATTGAGGCAGTCAAGAACTTTCCTAGACCAGCATCAACTATAGAGATTCGGAGTTTCTTAGGAATAGTAGGCTATCATCGTCGGTTCGTGGAGGGGTGCTCATCTATTGCAACCCCGATGACTAGGTTGACCCAGAAGGGTGCCCAGTTCAGATGGTCGGACGAGTGTGAGGCGAGCTTTTAGAGGCTCAAGACAGCTCTGACTACGGCACCGGTATTGGTTTTTCCCACAGGTTTAGGGCCTTATACAGTCTATTGCAATGCTTCCCCTATTGGGCTTGGTGCAGTGCTGATGCAGGATGGCAAGGTCATTGATTATGCTTCGAGGTAGTTGAAAATTCATGAAACGAACTACCTAGTGCATGATTTGGAGTTGGAAGCCATTGTCCACGCATTAAAGATTTGGAGGCACTACCTGTATGGCGTGGCGTGTGAGGTGTTCACGGATCATAAAAGTCTTCAGTACTTGTTCAAGTAAAAAGAGTTGAATTCGAGGCAAAGAAGATGGTTGGAGTTGTTGAAGGATTATGATATTTCCATCTTATATCACCCGGGGAAGGCCAATGTGGTGGTCGATGCTTTGAATAGGAAGTTATCTAGTATGCGTGGTCTTGCTTTTAATCCAGTCAGTTAGAGGCCACATGCTTTGGATGTTCAGGCTTTGGCCAATCGATTTATGAGGTTGGATATTTCTGATCCTAGTCGAGTGTTGGCTTGTACGGTCGCCCGTTCTTCATTATTGGAGCGTATCCATGATCGACAGTTTGATGATCCCCCTTTGTGTGTCCTTAGGGACACTGTGAAACGCGGAGGTGCCAAGCAGGTAACCTTAGATGATGATGGTGTTTTGAGATTACAGGGGTGAGTTTGTGTGCCCAATGCTGATGGGATTCGAGAGTTGATTTTAGAGGAGGCCCATAGTTCCCAGTACTCTATACATCCGGGCGCGGCGAAGATGTATCAGGATTTGCGGCAACATTATTGGTGGCGTAGAATGAAGAAGGATATTGTGGTATATGTGGCGCGGTGTTTGAATTGTCAATAGGTTAAGTATGAGCATCAGAGGCCTGGTGGCCTACTTCAGAGGATTGAGCTTCCCGAGTGGAAGTGGGAGAGGATCACTATGGACTTTGTTACCGGACTTCCGTTGACCCAGAAGAAGTTTGATGCAATGTGGGTCATTGTTGATAGGCTAACCAAGTCAGCGCATTTCATTCTTGTGGCAGTCTCCTATTCATCCGAGAGGTTAGCTTAGATCTATATCTGGGAGATTGTTCGCCTTCATGGTGTGCCGGTATCTATCATTTCGGACTGGGGCGTGCAGCTTACCTCGCATTTTTGGAGGGAAGTTCAGCGAGAGTTAGGCACCCAGGTTGAGTTGAGTACAGCATTTCATCCTCAGACAGATGGGCAGTCCGAGCAGACTATTTAGATTTTTGAGGATATGCTCCGAGCTTGTGTTATCGACTTTGGAGGATCATGGGATCAGTTCTTGCCTTTAGCAGAGTTTTCCTACAACAACAGCTACCAGACGAGTATCCAGATGGCTCCTTACGAGGCTTTATATGGTAGGCAGTTTCGATCTCCGGTTGGATGGTTTAAGCCAGGAAAGGCTCGGTTGTTAGGTACAGATTGTGTTCAGGAGGCCTTGGACAAGGTCAGGGACATTCAAGATAGGCTTCGTACAACTCAGTCCAGGCAAAAGAGTTATGCAGATAGCTTTTACCTGGGTCCATATTAACCCACTTTCTCTTATAATACGCGAGAATAACCATCATAGCCGGGAAAAACACCCCACAATCCACAACCAAATGAATTGAACGCCTCTCAGGCATAACTTCTCAAATAAACAACATTGCACTTCTTTATACTCAATCCAAATATTCAATCCATTAAGTGACTACATGTCACAATTATACAATCTTTTCGCGGTCATGCTTCCACGACCTTCCACACAAGGCAACAAATCTTCCCATCCACCACTAGCCATAATACGTTGTAAGACAAATCAAGAATCCATAACCAGGATACAAAGTCTCTTTCACCGAACATCAACCTTAGGTGACACTAAAGATAACACTAGCTTATTCTGAACTCTCGAATCTCTTTTTCTTGCTCTTCCGAGCTCATGACATCCTTATTAACACCGAACCAAAATCTCGTTTCTTACTCTCAGTTACGTACTGCTCCTCGCACCTAACATGCCAGTATGAGGTAGCGCAAGAATTCCATCATAACTTCTGAACCACCAATAGGGTGAACACTTCATCATATAGAAACATTTTACTTAACTCAATTCAAGAGTACCATCTCAACAGACGAGTGAATTCCCACAATCGCCCAACATGCAAATCCTTAAGTAGTAGCCTATACCACCATAACCCTTCCGAGATCCGCCTACACCTAACAGGCCATAGCACTCAAATGCTCCCATATGAAATCCGTTACGACGTCCGACAAGCCCCGCACACACCGGCAAAAACCACATTCATAACTTAATCACATCAAAAGAACTGATCACTGCCGCAAATGTGCCATTTCAACCATGGCTAATCAATCTATTTGCTTTAATCATCTTCAATTGCCTCAGGAATAATAGCAACTTCCTTCAACTCATAGAAAACTCAACCCTTACTCATTCCGAGTGACCTTGATTCATGAGACTATGCTGCCTAAATCCTGCAACCGTCTCATACCCTTCTGATAATCTTCCTACAATCCACGATTTATTCCTCTCACTCTTCCAATACTATCTTGCATGTTGAAGCATATCATAGAACATTCCAACCATCCTCCTTTTCTCAGAAATTACTCTGCAAAAGCTCGATTCTCGATCACACTGCTGTCTGAACCCCTTAAACACTGCATCCTTAGCTTTTGAATTCACTAGGACCGCTGTTGAGAGTCACCCACTCTGACTGGGCCCGAATACAATCAACTCCAAGGCTCTCCTAGCACATGAACGCCCCTTTCAATGAAACACGTGACCGAGTCAGTACCCTGACAACTCACCTATGCCTTAAGCAAAATTTTGAATCTTCCAAAGCCTAATTCTGGCCCGATAGGGCCAACTTTTGCACATATTCATCAAATCCCACGCACAATTACCATTTTACTCCTTTTCCTTAGCTGTAATAACTTGCTAACACGCCGACAATCCGCAACCCTATGATAACACAATCCTGCAACCCAAATGTAGATGGTGAGACTCCCCCACTTAGCCTGAAGCTACCCCTTGCACCACTCTAGACCCTGCTGAGATCCTTTCTCTTTTGATAACGGGATCTATCTCAACCAATCCGTCCAATTATTCCAGATCCTCTTGCTAGCACTCCATAAATACTCAAATTCTCTAGCATCATTCACACATTCTGCCTCCTACCGAATATCCACTAGAACCCCTCACAGAGACCAGCTAACCATGCCACCGCTAACCTATTCACAGGAGATAACCCACCTGTGATAATCCCCCGCGGACACCTTCCAACGATGCTGAAATGAACGCTCTCTGCGACTTCAATACCCCACCCTACGCCCTGCTTCATTTACCAACTTACTAGTCCGTCCACTCCTCATGGACATCCATTAAACTCGCGACAATATCTTCAAATTCCAAGATATGCTGTCGCTCCCCCACTTTGCGACTGCTCGACTTCCGCTTCTTACACCTGGACTCCTAGAAGTGGAACCACCGCCTAGCCTCACTTTAGAATCATTCTCTGTAGCTCTTAAACCAGCAGATCACCACAACTTCAAGCTTTCCGGAGATCATCTTCCTCTAGCTGCCTTCATTATAAACACTTACCCGGTACTGAACCACCGCACCTCACGATCTCTGCCAACCGCATTATTCAATAGTCTGACCCCACGCAACCGAAGAAACCATAGCACCGCCAAACTTAACACATTCCATTCGATCAATGACGACGACTACACATCACATGTGCATATCCCATCTCACTTGAAGACACCAAGTCTTACTACTTTATCAACCCCAACCGGACCATTCATAACCCAAATGCCTTTCCTCTGCCGGCACTAGAATACCAAAATCTCGAAATCACACTCTGAGAAGACCTCCCTTCAAACCACTCATCACCCCCAACATATAGGAAAGCATTCTATCATCATATCGACATCACACGATAACCAATTGCAAGCATCATCACTACCTGAGCATAGCCTTAAGGCTCCCAGAAACATAGCTACTGAGCTGAAACAACATATTATCCTTTTGCATGGCCATAACAACAGCCCCAAACAATTACACATGGAAACATCTCGGATTACATCTGTGGCACCCTTCAATTCCTCAATTCCTGATTCATAGCATGCGCTTCGCGACGCGTAAGATTGAGTAAGAATGAACATAGACATAAGCCTCAAAGGAATCAAATCGCACGATGAGGAATCAATAAGGGAAGTACTCCTAACAGTCATGTAGCCTCTCGAAGATAATTACACACGTCTCTGTACCGATCCGCAAGACTCTACAAGACTTGCTCATGACTCGTGAGACTTACGGGAACCTAGCGCTCTAATACCATGTTGTCACGACCCAAAATCCATACGGTCGTGATGGCACCAGACATCATTGTCAGGCAAGCCAATCATTAATTAATCGAAATAAATTCTTGTTTAACATTTATGAAAACATTTCCTTTCACTTTATTACATATTAACCAAATAAAAATTTGTTAAGTAAAATAATGGTTTAAATATTACACTTAAGCAAATATATCCCAACACATCCTAGAACCCGGTGTCACAAGTACATGAGCAATTTCTAAGAATTTATACAATCATTACAAATCCTGTCTGAAATACAAATCAGACAAGGAAATTTAAAAATGAAAATCAATACAGTACGAGGGAGACTCTGTCAGCTGCGGAACGCCTACGGATGATGCAGCTAGCCTAAGTATCCGAATCCTCCATATTGCTATGAAAGTACACGTGCAATAAAATTCACAGCAAGTGTAGCATAATTACAAATACAATGTGTACTCAGTAAGTCGCCCGCCTAACCTCAGAGAGGTAATGACGAGAGGTCAAATTAGACACTCACTAAGGGCCAACAAATTAATTAACAGTATAAGATGAACACAATAGGCATGTGAAGGTAGTAAAACGGCATATATATATAAGGCACTAAAATCCAAGTAAATTGGAAATAAACAACCAGTTACCATTTTCTCATTATTTTCCAAAATATCTTAAATAAACAATTTCCTCTTTGTTTTCCCCCAAATATCATAAATCCACAATTTCTTCTTTATTTCCCCCCAAATATATTATCACTTCAAAATCATGAAATACATTTAACAATTTAGCATGCGCATACAGGATAAGGACAGCCGGCCTGAGCCATCAGAATAATCAACTCTGTGCACTGCCGAGGATCGAACGACCCGTACCAAAAGTGCACCTCTCAATAAAATACTCATGTCTATGGACTGCCGAGGATCGAACGGCCCATACCAAAAGTGCATCTCTCAATATAATAATCCTCTTTGTGCACTGCCGAGGATCGAACGGCCTGTCCCATAAGTGCACCTCTCAATATAACAATCATGTCTATGCACTGCCGAGGATCGAACGGCCCGTACCAAAAGTGCATTTTAAATATGTCGTGCCGTACGGCCCGCTCCTACGAGAATAGGGCAAATAACACTCTGCTCGTGGAATGTAAATTGCGAAGCGGTCACATGAAGAGATGCACAATCAACAATCCACCCCGAATACTTCGGGAACACAAATACTCAAGTAAATGACCGATTTCTCTTTTAAAAACCACAAATAGTATTTAAATCCCTTTTTCAAAATTCACTTGTTGAGTTTATATAACGTTTAATAACACAATATTATTCGGAAATACAATTGCCCGCGAAGGAAATAAAATCTCTTTTTAGATGATTTAGGAAATAAACTCTAATCTTCCTCAGTCATTAAATTATAATTTCGATTATATTACCAGTCTAATATCAGCAGACAAGATCACAGGTACAACAGGTAAGGCATGTTAGTGGGTCCTAGGCTACCCAGACATGGCGGAATAGTAGCTACACACGGACTCATGTCACCTCGTCCGTATGTATCCCCCGAAAATAATAGCATATACTTAATTAGTTCACCTAGGGGATAATTCCCCCTCACAAAGTTAGAAAGGAGACTTACCTCGCTTCGAAATTCCAATACCGGCTTCCAAGCCCTTCTGACAACTCCAACGGACGCACATCACCCCAAAACTATCCAAACAACGACAAACCAATAAAAATATATTCTAATACTTGCAACAAATTCCAAATTATATACCTTCCACACTCCGCTTAGTGAAATGATCAAAATTCCCTCGGGCCCACGTGCCCGGAATCCAAAATTTCTCGAAGATATATTCTACCCATAGCCTTACTAACTCAAATATACAATTTACTCAAATAATCATGCTCAATTCGTGGCTAAAAATCCAAATTTCCATTTTTTAGGTCTCTTCAATAATTTTCCAAATTCCTACCAATTTCCATGCTTAATCCATGCATATAATCTTGTATTTAACTTAGAAGCATGAAGGAATCCTCTCTTTGAAGCCCCCCAAAATATCCTAAGCCCAAGAAGAAATGAATAAAATGAACCAAGAATCCTTGTTTTAAAACATTCTGCCCAGGACGATTTCCGCACCAGCGGTCCCCTTATCGCACTTTTGCTTCCGTAGGTGCGCCCAAATCTCCCGCACATGCGGCCTGCTTGGCTCCAGCCCAATTTCATACATCTGGCATCCTTAGCCGTACCTCCGGCAAAGCCTCACAGGTGCGGTCACACCAGATGACAGCAACCTTCAGCTTTCTTCAACTTCAAATATTGATCTGTTAACCACCTATAATCCACCCGAGGCCCCCAGGACCCCGTCCAATTATACCAACCTGTTCCAAAACATAATGCGGACTTTCTCGAGGCCTTAAATCACATCAAACAACATCAAAACCACGAATCGCACCCAAATCCCAACTTTATGAACTTAGAAATGTCCAACTTCTACATCCTATGCCGAAACCTATCAAATCACGTCTGATTGACCCCAAATTTTGCGCACAATTCATATTCGACATTAAGTACCTACTCCAACTTCTGGAATTGCATTCCGACCTCGATATCTAAAGTTTCACTTCCGGTCAGATTTCTCAAAAACCTTCAAATTTCTATCTTTATCCAAATGACTTCAAAATGTCCTACGGACATCCAAATTTACTTCTGATCGCGCTCCCAACTCTAGAATCACCACACAAATCTATTCCCAGATTTGGAATCCCAAACGGACATCAAAAACTTTGAAATGCACTTCAAGCCCAAATTTATGAAATTCTTCAAAAATGTTGACTTCCACAATATGCATCGAAACGCTCCCGGGTTATCCAAAACCCGATCCGGACGTACGCCCAAGTACGATATCATCATACGAACCTGCTGGAACCTTCAAATTCAAATCCAGATTCGAAGGTCGTTTACTCAAAATTCCAATCTTAGTTGATTCTTCCAACTTAAGGCTTCTGAAATGAGAATTTTCTTTCCAAATCAATTCTAAGCTTCCTGAAATTCAATTCCGACAACACCTACAAGTCATAACACCTAAAATGAAGTTGCTCACAGCCTCAAACCGCTGAACGGCGCACTAGAGCTCAAAATAAATGGTCGGGTCATTACACCAACGTACACCTTTCAGGGTCCACTATTTCAAACAGAAATAACATATGTGACCCCATATTCACTTGCTTAACCTCTGCAACGTGACTTCTCTATGGAGAAAGAAAGAGTTGTTAAGAATCTCGAGCAAGAGGAAATGGCCCGGCAGATGAAGAGCCTAGAACAACGCCTGAAAAAACATGCAAGGTCTGAGTGGTCAAAAGAGTGTTTCATACTCCTACATGTGTATGTTTCCACATATTCACTTGCCGGTTGGCTTCAAGGTGCCAAAATTTTAAAAGTACGACGGGCAAGAAGACCCGATGCTCACCTCAAACGATACTGTAACTAGATGAGGGGAGCTGGAAGAAAAGAGGAACTGTTAATGGCCTATTTTGGAGAAAGTCTCACCGGAATTGATTTCGAGTGGTAGCTCGATCAAGAAATTACTCATTGGCATGTGTGGGACGATCTGGCCCAAGATTTTGTCCGCCAGTTCCAATATAATGTGGACATCGCTCCGGACAGAAATTCTTTGTCCAATTTTAAAAAGAAAATAGCAGAAATCCTACGTGAATATGCTTTCAAATGGAACGAGAAGGCCTCCTCGGTGAAGCCTCCAATGGAAAACACTGAAATGGTTACGGTCTTCCTACAGGCCCAAGAGGCGGACTACTTCCAAAACATGATGTCTGCCATAAGTAGACCATTCGTTGAGGCTATCAAAATTGGGGAGATGGTTGAAAATGGTTTGTAAATGGGCCGAATCTTGAGTCAAGATTTCTTTAAGGCCACACCATAGGCCATTCAAAATTGTTCGGGGGGCTTTGATGAACAGAGACAGGAGAGAAGAGGGAGCCATGATGGCTTCGAGCTTGAAGGGGGCCCGCAGGGCATTCAACCAATGATATATGCTTCCTAAGGTCCCACAACACTATTATCCCTATCAAGATGCTGCTTATGTCGTGGCACCGCCTCCCCATAGGGTGATGAACGCGCAATCTTACACGCGGCCACAACCTTATACACAAAATCGAGCTCTACCTCCCAGAAATGCCCATATTTACCAAGCTCCGTATAATCCCCAAACAAATGTTCCCCTACAATCCTTGCCCAGGTGAGTCTATCAGAAGGAATCAGTTCACCCCTATAGGTGAATCGTATTCAAGCTTGTTCCAAAATCTAATCAGCTAGGTCTGTTGCAGCTAGTGGCCCAAAACCGGTCGAAACCCGAGTTCCCCTCTCACCAAGCTGATTCTAGATGTGAATACCACTGTGGAGCAGTGGGACATAGCATAGAGGACTGTTGGACCCTCAAAAGAGCAGTTGAATACTTAATTGAAGCTGAAAGAATCGTTTTTCGGGACGAAGAGGCCCCTAATATGATGAATAATCCTCTGCCTACTCACACCAATGGGCCAATAGTCTGGAATGATTTGTGAAGATGAGGAATTTGATAAAGCACTGAAGGACATTGCAGCCATTTTCGAGACCAAGGAAAAACAAAAACACGATCTCCAAACTTGAAATTTCCCTATCAGTCGGGAGTCTCGGTAGGCAGTTTTGCTATCCTTTCTGCGTCTGGGTTATTTCAGGGCGTAATCCGGATGTTTTACTTTATTGTCTTACTTTCATATGTAAGCCCTTCTATCTTTGAAATTCAAAAAAAAATTCAAAAAATCAAATGAAATTAATATTTCAGTGTGCAGGAATGCCTATTTTCTTAATCTTGTCAATTTTATTATTCTTTTTTTCTATTAAATGCATATTTTAAAAACATGACATACTTGGGGACATCATGCCCAGATCCTAAAATACTGTCAGAATTAGAAATAATGAATCAAGAATCAGAATTCAATGAAGATGAGTTTTAAGGAAATAAAACAACGAATCGGAACAGCTAAAGAAAAATTGGCTCCAGATTGGAATGGTCCATACATTATAACGAGATGTACTACCAAAAGAGAGTGTTGTACCTGGGGAACATCGAAGGAAATGTCCCTGAAACAACTGTCAATGCAGGTGCAGTCAAAATGTACTATGTTTGATCCTCAATAAAATATTAATTTTTTTCGGTTGGGATGAAGAAGGCTTTTATTTTCGCTACCCAAACATCATTAACCCTTTTGTAAACCCTTTGAGCCGGTTACTCTTCTTTGATTACCCTCTTTGGAACTTGAAAGTGTTATTGAAAGAAAAAAAGAGGAAAAGAAATGAAAAATGAAAAAAGGGAAAAGAAAAGAAACAAAAGAAAAGAAAAACAAACGAAAATCAAAAACAAAGTTTCTTGAACTACGTTCGACTTGATTCCGAAAGGATACATAGGCAGCCTCCCTCTGGGGTTCAATCACACCAAAATAAAAATCCAAATTCTCCCAAAAGTGAAACTGGGCAGATGTTATAATGGTTCGTCGATGGTCTCGCCTGAAAGGTTCGAAAGTTGTAATTCAATCCAAATGCTTTCTACCTCAAAATCATGTTCAAGACCTTCCGATCAATCGGCAAGATGTTCCAAAATTGGAGGATACAGTTACTTGGATCTCATGCAACCAATTGAGAGAAATAAAATGAGAGAGTCTTGTTGGTGAAAACCCTCACGGGCACAGTAAGGTGAGAGTAAGCAAAAAAATAAAAAATGAGAGTCTTGTTAGTGAAAACTCACAAAGAGCACTATAAGACGATGGTGAGAAGAGAAATAAGAGAGGTAAGCTGGTTAAAACCTGCAAAGGGTACCATTCATCGAAAAGAAGATCCTCACAGCCATTGGCATCAACAGAGTCCTGGCAAGGTTTCTCGATTTTGAGGCAAAAGTTGTGATGAATTTCTGAGAGTCGAAAGGTTTACGCAGATCAGTCATCCATTCCAAAAGACATGTTATGTTTATTGAAGTCTGCATATACTCCATATAAGTCCTTCTTTCCTTTCCCCTAAAGGGATACCTCTTGAATACCTTTTGGTCTAACTTTATTCTGAAACTAAGACAAAGAAGGGATGTCAAGACTAATTTACAAGGTTCTCACTTGATACGAGCTAATATGCAAAAAAGGCACCCAGCCTCGGCAAGGGCACCAAGTCGACTCCGATTGGCCATAGTGGGCGATGCTTCGAAAGAACAAAATCAAATTGAAGTGCCTATACGGGAAAATGAAGTTGAAAAGGTTGAGTCCCACGTGGCTAAACGTCTTGGCAAAGTTTGAAAAGCCAAAGGTTACCCAATGCTCTGAAGTTAAATTTAAAAGAAAGAAGTGAAAACGTTACAAAGGATAAATGAAGTTGAAAAAGGTTAAGCCCCACGCGACCAACCGTCATGGTAAAGTTTTGGAAAAACCAAAGGTTCTCCGGGGCCAAAAATGAAATCGGTTTTTAGGGAACACCCACTTGCAGTTGAAAGTATCATCAAATAAAGCGGGTCGAGATCAAGTCACTGAAACAATCAACACTGCAAAACCAATCATTGTTTCAAATTATCAAATTGTTCTTTGTTTGAAAAACAGAAAACAGGTGTAATCCAAATGAAACCTCGCAAAAACATGTGCGACCAAAAGAAACCGCACAGAGACTAAAATAGCTCTGCAGCAACAACTACTCCAAAAAGGGAAGTCTTCTCCAAATTCGCTCCCGCATTTTACTCATTCTCTTAAAAATGAAAAGAAAGAAATGAAGGAAAATTCAAAATCATGGTAGTATAGGGTCTCCAATCCCTAGCTGAGTTTTTCAGCATAGGGTCTCCACTCCCTAGTTGATTTTATTTTGGACATAGGGTCTCCAATCCCTAGTCTCTTTTCCAACATAGTGTCTCCACTCCCTAGTTGAAATGATTTTAGACATAGGGTATCCACTCCCTAGTCTCTTTTCCACCATAGGGTTTTCATTCCCTTGTTGGGTAATTTTAGACATAAGGTCTCCACTCCCTAGTTGAAGTAATTTTAGACATAGGGTCTACACTCCCTAGTCTGATTTTCCAACATATGGTCTCTACTCCCTAGTTAAAGTTATTTCAGACATAGGGTCTCCACTCCCTAGTCTACTTTTCCAACATAGGCCTCCACTCCCTAGTTGATGTTTATTTTAGACATAGGGACTCCACTCCCTAGTCTGCTTTTCCAACATAGGGTTTCCACTCCTCAGTTGATGTTTAATTTAGACATAGGGTCTCCACTCCCTAGTCGCCTTTACAACATAGGCTCTCCACTCCTCAGTTGATGTTTGTTTTAGACATAGGGTCTCCATTTTAGCCGTTTTCCAAATATAGGGTCTCCATTCCCTAGTTGATTTTATTTTAGACATAGGGTCTCCACACCCTAGTCACTTTTCCAACATAGGGTCTCCACTCCCTAGTTGATTTTATTTTAGACATAGGGTCTCCACACCCTAGTCACTTTTCCAACATAGGGTCTCCACTCCCTAGTTGATTTTATTTTAGACATAGGGTCTCCACACCCTAGTCACTTTTCCAACATAGGGTCTCCACTCCCTAGTTGATTTTATTTTAGACATAGGGTCTCCACTCCCTTATCGATTTTGTTTTAGACAAAGGGTCTCCACTCCCTAGTCGCTTTTACAACATAGGGTCTCCACTCCCTAGTTGATTTTGTTTTAGACATACGGTCTCCACTCCCTAGTCTCTTTTCCAACATAAGGTCTCCACTCCCAAGTTAATTTTACTTTATACATAGGGTCTCCACTCCCTATCCTCCTTAAAAGTATAGGGTACACCAATCCCTAGCTGAGTTTTCCAACTGAAGGTACACCAGTCCTTAGTTGATGCACCATTTAGACAATAAGGGTATACCATCCCAAAGAATTATGTTTTCCCAGGATACGCCATTCCCGACCTTTTATTGCTTTCAATAATGAATTCGTATAGATTTTTATTACCAATAACTAACGAAATTTTCCTAGTGAAAACTGGGGGCAGAAAAATTTCATTCGTTTATTTATTTTGGTGCCTGAGCAGCTTATACCTCGAGGCACAGTGTTCGAGATGACCAAAATGAAGTCTCAATCCAAAATACAGAAAATAAAAGGAAATGAAGTGAATTCAAAGTGCAGAAGTGGAGAAAAGATGTGGACTACTCAAGACATGACTGAAGTCACAAGCTTTGCAAGTTCCGCCTTGATCCGCAAAGCTGAAGAAGAATGAACTAGCAGTTGCAGCTAACAAGCATCAAGATTCGGAACAGAGTTAGCATGAAGAACCAACCAAGAATCAAGATCAATCTTCAAAAGACTCATATATAGGAATCTTGTAACTCGTAGCTGATAGGCTTAGTTAGGCTTTTTCATTTTGATTTTGGTGTAATAAGGAGTTCAGCAAGCAGTAACAACAGAAACAGCAGTGAAATCACAGCTTCTCGGTAGTCCCAGCTACTAAAACTTCCAAAACTATATTGACCTGACTCATTTATAGCCAAGGATATGTAGGCAACTTTTGAAGCAAGGTTCGATCAAAATTTTACAAAATGCTTCCCATGGAGTGTCAAACGGGAAAAAATTGTTCATAATTGTTCACTTTGTCTTTGCCCGAAAACTCTTCATGTTCTCGAGTAAAGAGGGGAAGTTGTGAGCACCTAATTCTTTTCCCACATACAAAATTAATCCTAAAAAGTCCAAAAATAATTTTTAACACAAATTAGATTTGATTTAGGATTTAATTTAGTTTTTAATTAATTTTGTTAGGATTTAAAATCAAAAAAATCAAGCAAAAGCAACAAAAGAAAAGAGAAAGGTTTTGCTTTAAAAGCTTTATCTCAAATGGTCCAAAAGCCATTTCAATGGCTAATCTTATCAAACCTCCCCAACCCAATTCCCATAAGCCTCCTGGACCAACCGGATCCCCCTCTCATTAAAACATTGCCTCCCCCTAATCCCTAAAAAAAGAATCGGACGCCCCTCTCTTGGAGAAAACTAGCCGCCAGAGAGATCCCATCCCTCTTCTTAAAATCCCTAGCCGTCACCCCCATCCCCAATTCCCACACACATGGACAAGAGCATAGATCGATCTTCCCCTCTTCTACAACAAAGAAAAACTCGTGGCTGTCCCAATTTTCCCAAAAACTACTCTCAAGAGAACCCAATTGAGATATTTTTCTTTCCTTAAGCCCTCACTCTCTGATACTCGAAATAGTTAAAAGTTTGGGATTAAAGAGAAAAATCTGGCTCCGGAGCTTTCTCAGTTTGTTCGAATGTTGACATGAGAGCTGTTGCTTTCTTTTCCTGCTGGTTTTACTTCATTTTGTTGGTTGGATTTCATTAGTTTGTTTTTAGATTCTTGGTTTGGTCTTTGTTGTTGTCGAGTTAATTCTCCCTGAATTTGTACTTCTATTTGGTTTTACTATCTTGAAGTCGTACGAATGTACATGCTTGGATCTTTAATTGAGATCTGTGAACATTTGTGGCTAAATATTATCTGGATGATATATTTTGATTCAAAATTAGGATAATTTAGTCAATTTATCCCATGTATTTGCGTGAGTACACTAGGTGTTGGCTTAAGAATGATAGTTAGTAATTAAAGAGCTAATTGTTTTTTGGGATTAGTCGTGTACGAGGTCATGTTTTTCAGTCTAATCGCTATTTGAATTGCTCGCCCAAATCAAATTTTGTGAACATTTGTGGAAGAAGACGAAATATTAATTTCTTAAGTTGTAAAATGTTGGATATCTTTGTTGAATCAGAAGCATTAGAGATTTAGTGCTTTCGATAGTATTTTTTTTGTTTGGATCTATTATATTTTTATCCGATCATATGTCTTTGGAGTTGTTATTTTAATTATTGGGTTTGTCTTGTTTGCTCATTATGTGCGATTGATTCATGAGTGAAGTTGATAAATATCTTTAATAATTTGGCAGTATAGTGTTGAGTTGAAACAAACCTTATATTTAATAAATGGTATATTACATCCACAAATTTATTTCCATAATCCATGGCCTCACAAAATATCTTAAACTTAGGAAATTAAATAACTTATAAAAATTAGTAGCTTGCTTTAGGGGCGATTAAATAAATCATCATGACAATGAGTATGGTTCCCGTGGCATAGTCATGATACATACCCTCTCCCACCCCCCCCCCCCAATTCGAGTGTGCGTTTCACGTGACTCAACCCTAACTTCAATTAATGATAAACATCAACATGTTGTTGATCAGGGGTGCGTTTCATGTGGCGCGGTTCAGAATGTGTACAAAAACAAACGAGTGCGCGACATCTTCTTTTCCAACATAGGGTCTCCACTCCTCAATTGATGTTTGTTTTAAACATAGGGTCTCCATTCTAGCCATTTTTCCAACATAGTGTCTCCACTCTCTAGTTGATTTTGTTTTAAACATAGGGTTTCAACTCCTTAGTCACTTTTTCAACATAGGGTCTCCACTCCCTAGTTGATTTTATTTTAGACATAGGGTCTCCACTCCCTTGTTGATTTTGTTTTAGAAAAAGGGTCTCCACTCCCTAGTCGCTTTTCCAACATAGGTTCTCCACTCCCTAGTTGATTTTATTTTAGTCATAGGATCTCCACTCCGTAGTCACTTTTCCAACATAAGGTCTCCACTCCTTAGTTGATTTTACTTTAGACATAGGGTCTCCACTCCCTATCCTCCTTACAAGTATAGGGTACACCAATCCCTAGCTGAGTTTTCCAACTGAAGGTACACCAATCCTTAGTTGATGCACCATTTAGACAATCAGGGTATACCATCCCAAAGAATTATATTTTCCCAGGGGACGCCTTTCCTGACCTTTTATTGCTTTCAATAATGAAGTAGTATATAGTTTAGTTACCAATAACTCACGAAATTTTCCTAGTAAATACTAGGGCAGAAAACTTTCGTTCATTTATTTATTTTGGTGCCTGAGCAGGTTATACCTCCAGGCACAGGGTTCGATATGACCAAAAAGAAGTCTCAATCCAAAATAGAGGAAAAAAGGAAAAGAAGTGAATTCAAAACGCAGAAGCGGAGAAAAAATGTGGACTTCTCAAGACATGACTGAAGTCACAAGCTTTGCATGTTCTGCCTTGATCCACAAAGCTGAAGAAGAATGAACTAGCAGTTACATCTAGCAAGCATCAAGATTCGGATTAGAGTCAGCATGAAAAACCAGCCAAGACTCAAGATCAAGCTTCAAAAGACTCATAGATAGGAATCTTGTAACTCGTAGCTGATAGGCTTAGTTAGTCTTTTTCATTTTGATTTTGGTGTAATAAGGAGTTCAGCAAGCAGTAACAGCAGTAACAACAGTAACAACAGTGAAATCACAACTTCTCGGTAGTCTCAGCTACCAAAACTTCCAAAACTATACTGACCTGACTCCTTTATAGCCAAGGATATGTAGGCAACTTTTGAAGCAAGGTTCGGTAAAACTTTTTCAAAATGCTTCCCATGGAGTATCAAACGGGAAAAAATTGTTCATAATTTTTCATTTTGTCTTTGCCCGAAAACTTTTCATGTTCTCGAGCAAAGAGGAGCAGCTGTGAGAACCTAGTTTTTGCACCACATACGAAATTACTCCAAAAAAAGTCAAAAAATATTTTTTAACACAACTTAGATTTGATTTAGAACTTAATTTAGGTTTTTAATTTGGTTAGATTTAAAATCAAAAAAATCAAGCAAAAGCAAGAAAAGAAAAGAGAAAGGTTTTGTTTTAAAAGCTTTATCTCAAATGGGCCAAAATCTATTTCAATGGCCCAAATCTTCTAAAACCGCCCCAACCCAATTCCCATGAGCCGCCTGGCCCAACCGGATCCCCCCTCTCATTAAAACATTGTCTTCCCCTAATCCCTGAAAATAGAATCGGACGCCCCTCTCTTGGAGAAAACTAGGCTCAAGAGAGATCCCATCCCTCTTCCTAAAATCCCTAGTCGTCACCCCCATCACCAATTTCCACACACACGGACAAGAGCATAGATCGATCTTCCCATTTTCTACAACAAAAAAACCTTGTGGCTGGCCCAATTTTCCCAAAAAATGCTCTCAAGAGAACCCGACAGAGATATTTCTCTTTCCTTAAGCACTCACTCTCTCATACTCTAAATAGTTAAAAGTTTGGGATTAAAGAGAAAAATATGGCTCTGGAGCTTTCTCAGTTTGTTCGAATGTTGATGTGAGGGTTGTTGCTTTCTTTTCCTGCTGGTTTTACTTCATTTTGTTGGCTGGATTTCATCAGTTTCTTTTTAGATTCTTGGTTTGGTCTTTGTTGTTCTCGAGGTAATTCTCCCAGAATTTTTACTTCTATTTGGTTTTACTATCTTGAAGTCGTAAGAATGTACATGCTTGAATCTTTAATTGAGATCTGTGAACATTTGTGGCTAAATATTATCTGGATGATATATTTTGATTCAAAATTAGGATAATTTAGTCAATTTATCCCATGTATTTGCGTGAGTACACTAGATGTTGGCTTAAGAATGATAGTTAGTACTTAAAGAGCTAATTGTTTTCTGAGATTAGTCGTGTGCGAGGTCATGTTTTGCAATCTAATCACTGTTTGAATTGCTCGCCCAAATCAAAATTTTCCAACTTTTGTGGAATAAGACGAAATATTAATTTCTTAAGCTGTAAAATGTTGGATATCTTTGTTGAATCAGAAGCATTAGCGATTTAGTCCTTTCTATAGTATTTATTTTGTTTGGATATATTATATTTTTATCCGATCATATGTCTTTGGAGTTGTTATTTTAATTATTGGGTTCTTCTCGTTTGCTCATTATGTGCGATTGATTCATGAGTGAAGTTGATATCTATTTTGAATAATTTGGCAGTAGAGTGTTGAGTTTAAACAAACCTTCTGTTTAATAAATGGTATATTACATCCACAAATTTATTTCTATAATCCATGGCCTCACAACAATCTTAAACTTAGGAAATTAAAAAGCTTATAAACATTCGTAACTTGCTTTAGGCGCGATTAAATAAATCATTGTGGCATACATACCCCCTTCCCCCCAATTCGAGAATGCGTTTCACCTGACTCAACCCTAAATTCAAATAATGATAAAAATCAACATGTTGATCAGGAGTGAGTTTCATGTGGCGTTGTTCGCAATGTGTACAAAAACAAACGAGTGCGTGATATCTGCTTTTCCAACATAGAGTCTCCAGTCCTCAGTTAATGTTTGTTTTAGGCATAGGATCTCCATTCTAGCCGTTTTCCCAATATAGGTTCTCCACTACCTAGTTGATTTTTTTTTAGGCATAGGGTCACCACTCCCTAGTCATTTTTCCAACATAAGGTCTCCACTCCCTAGTTAATTTTATTTTAGACATAGGGTCTCACTCCCTTATCGATTTTGTTTTAGACAAAGGGTCTCCACTCCCTAGTCGTTTTTCAAACATAGGGTCCCCACTCCCTAGTTGATTTTGTTTTAGACATAGGGTCTCCATTCCCTAGTCTCTTTTCCAACATAAGGTCTCCACTCCCTAGTTGATTTTACTTTAGACATAGAGTTTCCACTCCTTATCCTCCTTACAAGTATAAGGTACATCAATCCTTAGCTGAGTTTTCCAACTGAAGGTACACCAGTCCTTAGTTGATGCACCATTTAGACAATCAGGGTATACCATCACAAAGAATTATGTTTTCCCAGGGTACGCCATTCCCGACCTTTTATTGCTTTCAATAATGAAGTAGTATAGAGTTTTGTAACCAATAACTCACGAAATTTCCTAGTGAAAACTGGGGCAGAAAAATTTTGTTTATTTATTATTTTGGTGCCTGAGCAGGTTATACCTCGAGGCACAGGGTTCGAGATGACCAAAAAGAATTCTCAATCCAAAAGAGAGAGAAAAAAGGAAAAAGAAGTGAATTCAAAGTGCAGAATCGGAGAAAAAATGTGGACTACTCAAGACATAACTGAAGTCACAAGCTTTGCATGCTCTGCCTTGATCCGCAAAGCTGAAAAGAATGAACTAGCAGTTGCAGCTAGAAAGCATCAAGATTCGGATTAGAGTCAGCATGAAGAACCAGCCAAGACTCAAGATCAAGCTTCAAAAGACTCATAGATAGGAATCTTGTAACTCGTAGCTGATAGGCTTAGTTAGTCTTTTTAATTTTGATTTTGGTGTAATAAGGAGTTCAGCAAGCAGTAACAGAAAAGAAATCACAGCTTCTTGGTAGTCCCAACTACCAAAACTTCCAAAACTATACTGACTTGTCTCCTTTATAGCCAAGAATATGTAGGCAACTTTTGAAGCAAGGTTCGGTCAAACGTTTTCAAAATGCTTCCTATGGAGTATCAAACGGGAAAAAATTGTTCATAATTGTTCATTTTGTCTTTGCCCGAAAACTTTTCATGTTCTCGAGCAAAGAGGAGCAGCTGTGAGAACCTAATCTTTGCACCACATACGAAATTACTCCTAAAAAAGTAAAAAAAAATAATTTTTAACACAAATTAGATTTGATTTAGGACTTAATTTAGGTTTTAATTAATTTGGCTAAAATTTAAAATCAAAAAACTTGAGCAAAAGCAAGAAAAGAAAAGAGAAAGGTTTTGTTTTCAAAGCTTTATCTCAAATGGGCCAAAAGCCATTTCAATGGCCCAAATCTGCTCAAACCGCGCCAACCCAATTCCCATGAACCGCCTAGCCCAACCGGATCCCCCTCTCATTAAAACATTGCCTCCCTCTAATCCCTAAAAACAAAATCGGACCCCCCTCGCTTTGAGAAAACTAGGCGCCAGAGAGATCCCATCCCCCTTCCTAAAATCCCTAGTCGTCACCCCCATCCCCAATTCCCACACACACAAACAAGAGCATAGATCGATCTTCCCCTCTTCTACAATAAAAAAACATCGTGGCTGCCCCAATTTTCCCGAAAAATGCTCTTAAGAGAACCGTATTGATATATTTATCTTTCCTTAAGCACTCACTCTCTCATACTCGAAATAGTTAAAATTTTCGGATTAATAAGAAAATTCTGGCTCTGGAGCTTTCTCAGTTTGTTCGAATGTTGATGTGAGAGCTATTACTGTCTTTTCCTGCTGGTTTTACTTCATTTTGTTGGCTGGATTTCATCAGTTTCTTTTTAGATTCTTGGTTTGGTCTTTGTTGTTGTCGAGGTAATTCTCCCAAAATTTGTACTTCTATTTGGTTTACTATCTTGCAGATGTAAGAATGTACATGCTTGGATCTTGAATTGAGATCTGTGAACATTTGTGGCTAAATATTATCTGGATGATATATTTTGATTCAAAATTAGGATAATTTAGTCAATTTATCCCATGTATTTGCGTGAGTACACTAGGTGTTGGCTTAAGCATGATAGTTAGTAATTAAAGAGATAATTATTTTCTGAGATTAGTCGTGTGCGAGGTCATGTTTTGTCGTCTAATCACTGTTTGAATTGCTCGCCCAAATCAAATTTTTCCAACATTTGTGGAATAAGACGAAATAATAATTTCTTAAGTTGTAAAATGTTGGATATCTTTGTTGAATCAGAAGCATTAGCAATTTAGTCCTTTCTATATATTTATTTTGTTTGGATCTATTATTTTTTTATCAGATCATATGTCTTTGGAGTTGTTATTTTAATTATTGGTTTCGTCTCGTTTGCTCATTATGTGCGATTGATTCATGAGTGAAGTTGATATCTATTTTTAATAATTTGGGAGTAGAGTGTTGAGTTTAAACAAACCTTCTGTTTAATAAATGGTATATTACATCCACAAAGTTATTTCCATAATCCATGACCTCACAACAATCTTAAACTTAGGAAATTAAACAACTTATAAACATTCGTAGCTTGCTTTAGGCACGGTTAAATAAATCATCATTGCAATGGGTACGGTTCCCGTGGCATAGTCATGATACATACCCCCCCCCCAATTCGAGTGTGCGTTTCACGTGACTCAACCCTAACTTCAAATAATGATAAAAATCAACATGTTATTGATCAGAGGTGCGTTTCATGTGGCGCGGTTTGCAATGTGTACAAAAACAAATGAGTGCGCGACATCGCAACTTGTTCAAACAAATTCCATAAATACTAAAAGCGGTTTAAAAGATAAAATGCACAATAGGTCTCAAATGTGTTCTAAATCAAATAATTTGGCAAATCAATGATATTTGTGATATTTGAGCGACCATGATAAAATCACAGAATTCGGGAGTACCTCACACCTTCTCCCGGGTTAACCGAATTTCTTGCCCGATCTTCTGTGTTCGCAGACTTTAAACAAAGTCATAATTTCCTCGATTTGGAATTTAAAATAAAACGGTGACTTGGGACACCAAAATAATTATCCCAAGTGGCGACTCTGAATAAAGAAATAATTCCATTTCGATTTATGTCACTTTAATTGAATAAACTCCCATCCCCTCGGGAAAAAGGAGGTGTGACAGTGACGCACGTCCCTCGGTAATGTACACGTTATTCTGGATTGGGTCATACGACCTCGGCATAATTCGTGCTTAATAATACTCGGAGACTAATCATCTTTGATATTAAATTGTGGTTGCGAGGTTACAAGTATAAATGACAGGAATTTATTTGGAGTTTATTAATTTAAGAAATAATTTAATTGTCCCTGCTCGTTAGTTAGTTATTGTTGTTATTTATACAACCCTTGCTATTTTAGAATTTCTGTATTAAATTGTTTACCCATAGTAACTGTTGAAGTCCATCCCTCATCACTACTTCTTCGAGGTTAGACTTGATACTTACTGGGTACATGTTGTTTATGTACTCACTCTACACTTCTGCACTAACCGTGCAGGATCTGAGGTAGGTGCATCTTGCGATCACACCAGCCCGCACCCTCGTTACCCGGAGGCCTAGTGGTGAGTTTCCTGATCCGTTCTGCAGCATCCTAGAGTCTCTCCTTACTTTAACTTCTCTCTATAATGATTTCAAGCAGTACTTGTAGTTTTGTATAATCTATTAGTACTCATACACTTGTGACACCAGGTCTTGGCACACGTACTAGTAGATTTGTGGTTTTGGTTTATTTTCTATGTTTAAGATCGCACTCAGCTGCTTTTGTTTTATTTATTTTAAGCTTGTTGTTTCTTAATCCTTTAAATCATGGAAAGTTTAATACTTAAAAATTTATTAAAAAGGGGAATCAAGTGGTTAAGTCAATGTTGGCTTGCCTACCAGCGGCGCTGGGCGCCATCATGGCCTATAATGGAACTGGGTCGTGACAACATGGTATCAGAGCACTAGGTCCACGTAGGTCTCACAAGTTATGAGCTGCCTATTAAAGTCTTACGAATCGGTACGGAAACGTCTGTACTTATATTCAAAAGGCTATAGGGTGTTAGGGAACTACTCTTTCTTCATCTCCTATCGTGCAGTTGATGATATACTAGGTGTCTTTATCTTATTCTCTCAATGATGGTGAGAATGCACACGGCAGATATTCCATACCTAGGAGGAGCCCTCCCCTTGTTGCTAGAGGCTGAGGCTGAGGCTGAGGGAGGGCACTAGCCTGAGGTAGGGGACGAGGATGTCCTAAAGCTACTCTAGCCATGGCGCCAGCGGATCCGGCAGAGGATCCTATTATTGAGGAGCAGGGCAAGGTGCCTGCAGTAGAGCCAACCACGTCAGGAGGTTATGAGTCGTATGCTGCGATTCATGGACACTATGACTCAGGTTGGTTTATTTCCAGCAGACCCGGCCAAGTCACATACGGGAGGAGGAGCACAGACCCCTACCGCTCAAGCTCCAGGTCATGCAGCTACCATGTATTTGACCCTGGGTGCACTACCCATGGGCGGATCCCAGCCAGTGCAAGCAGTTGTACTGAGCCTAGACCAGCTGCGGTCGATGAGCTGCAGAAGCTACTGGATAGATGGACCAGGCTACATCCTCCTGTCTTTGGAAGTGAGCGACATGAGGATCCCCAGGATTGGTGAAGGGACAGACTACACAACTTGAGGATATTGGAGTCCTAAGGGGTGGACTTTTCTACTTTCCAGCTGGACAGGTTCACTCGAATCTTTCTGGATAGGTACATTCCCCCCTCTCAGAGGGAAGAGTTGCGGTTTCAGTTCGAACAACTTCAGCAGGTCAGATGTCAGTGACTGACTATGAGGCGAGGTTCTCTGAGTTATCTCGCCATGTACTTAATATAATTTCTACCAATGCAGAGAGAGTGCAGAGCTTTATTGCGGGGTTGCACACTGGTATTCAGGACACCATGGATCGAGAGGTCGAGATGGGGACTTCTTACGAGCTTGTTGTGGAGATAGCTCGGAGGATCGAGGATGTACGTTAGCGTAGCCTAGAGAAGGCTATGAGGGATAAGAGGTTTCGATATTTTGGAGAGTTCAGAAGTGCCCCGACTAGGGGTAGAGGTCAGTTCGTAAGGGGTTAGTCCAGCAGGGCCGCATATCCAGCACCGCTACTTCCTTGGGGTGCTCCAGTGCGGCCTTATTTCAGCATTATGCCAGTGAGTTTTTACCGCCCACTAGCTATTCAGGGTTCCTCTAGTGGGTATTCAGGCCATCAGGGTCAGACTTCAGGTCAGCAGTCCACCACACCGAGAGGTTGTTTCGAGTGCAAAGATCTCATTCATGTGCGGAGGTTCTGCCCCTAGCTTCGGGGCAAGGTAGTGCAATAGGGTCAGCAACCTATGATTACAGCACCAGTCGTCCGGCTGCCCAGAGGCAGGGGACAGGTGGGTGGGGGTTGTCCTAGAGGCGGAGGCCAGTCAGGTGGTGCACCAGCTAGATTCTATGCTTTTCCGATCAAACTAGATGCAGTGGCCTGAGATGTCGGGATCACTGGTATTATTTCTATCCGCGGCAGGAATGCTTCAGTACTATTTGATACAGGGTCTACCTATTCATATGTATCTCTGTTTGCTCATTTCCTGGATATTCTTCATGAGTCCTTGGGTACTCCTATTTATGTGTCCACTCCAGTGGGCGATTCTCTTATTGTGGATCGGGTGTACCGATTCTACATTATTACATTATGTGGCTATGATACTAAAGCAAATCTTCTACTGCTTGATATGACCGACTTTAAGGTCATCCTGGGCATGGACTGGTTATCTCCACATCACGCCATCCTTGATTTCCCTTCCAAGACTGTTACCTTGGCGATGCTAGAGTTTCCTAGATTGGAGTGGAAGGGTTCATATGTCAACGCACCTAGTCGAATCATCTCTTTTATGAAGGCTTGACACATGGCCTAGAAGATTTATTTGGCTTATCTAGCCTATGTTCGGGATACTACCGCAGAGTCTCCGGTGATTGATTCAGTACCCGCAGTCCGTGAATTCTCCGATGTGTTTCCTTTCGATCTTCTAGGCATGCCACTAGATCGTGATATCGATTTCTGCATTGATTTAGCTCCAGGAACCCAGCCTATATCTATCCCAGCGTACCGTATTGCTCTGAAAGAGTTGAAGGAGTTGAAGGAACAACTTGAGGAGTTTCTAGCGAAGGGGTTCGTCAGGCCGAGTGTATAACCTTGGGGTGCACCAGTGTTATTTGTGAAGAAGAAATATGGGACTATGAAAATGTGCATTGATTACCACCAGTTGAACAAAGTCACATTAATAACAAGTACCCGCTTCCACAGATTGATGATTTGTTTACCAGTTTCAGGGTGCTAGGGTGTCCTCTAAGATCGACTTGAGATCGGGGTACCATCAGTTGAAGATTCGGGATTCGAATGTTTCGAAAACTACTTTCCGGACTAGATATGGCCATTATGAGTTTCTAGTGATGTTCTTTGGTTTGACTAATGCCCCAGTGGAATTCATGGATTTTATGAAAAGGGTATTCAGGCCTTATATTGATTTGTTTGTCATTGTCTTCATTGATGACATTTTGATCTACTCGCACAGCATGGAGGAGCAGCAGCAACATTTGGTGCTTCAGACCTTGCGAGAATAGAAGCCATATGCTAAGTTCTCTATGTGTGAGTTTTGGCAAGTTTTGTAGCATTCTTGTTGCATGTTGTATCAGGCGAGGGTATTAAGGTGGATCCCAAGAAGATTGAGTTAGTTCAAAGTTGACCTCGTCCTACTACGACGACTGAGATCAGGAGCTTCTTGCGGTTAGTAGGTTATTATCGCCAGTTTGTGGAAGGCTTCTCATCTATTGCATCACCTTCGACTAGATTGACCCAGAAGGGTACTCTGTTTTGCTGGTCCGATGATTGTGAGGCGAGCTTCCAGAAGCTCAAGACAGCTTTGACTACAACACCAATTCTAGCGTTGCCTTCCGGTTCGGGGATGTATACCGTGTATTGCTACGCTTCACGCGCTGATTTGGGTTGTGTATTGATGCGGGAGGGGCGAGTTATTTCATAAGCCTCACGCCAGCTGAAGCCCTATGAGAAGAATTATCATGTACACGATTTGGAGTTGGCCACTATTGTTCATGCTCTTAAAATCTGGGGGCATTATCTTTATGGAGTGTCATGTGATGTTTACACCGACCATCGTAGCTTGAAGCATTTGTTCAAGCAGAGTGATCTCAATTTGAGGCAGCACATGTGTCTTGAGCTACTTAAGTATTTTGATATTATCATTCTTTACCATCTGAGCAAGGTGAAAGTAGTTGCAGATGCCTTGAGCAGGAAGGCGGAGAGTATGGGTAGTTTGGCATTTATTTCAACATAGGAGAGGCCCTTAACTTTGAACATTAAGTCCTTGGCTAACATACTTGTGAGGTTGGATATTTCAAAGCCCAACCAAGTTCTTGCATGCGTCGTTACCCAGTCTTCACTAATGGAGAAGATCACAGCTCGATAGTGTGATGATTCGCACTTGTTGGTTCTCAGAGAGATGGTACTACAGGGTGGTGCCAAGGAGGTTACTATCGGTGAGGATGGTGTATGTCACGACCCCAAATCCTAACCGGCCGTGATGGCGCCTATCATGGAACTAGGCTAGCCGACTGACGCGTGTTCACAATTCCTCTTGAAAATCCCATTAAATTTCAAGCAATTCGTGACAACATACAGAAAGTTTGCTTAACATAATAAACCAAATTTTATATACAATACTGCCATCCCCAAAACCCGGAGCCAACATGTCATGAGCATCTAATGAAATAAGTCAAAATAACATATTAAGAAACAAAACTCCGAACTAAATATAAATACGACAGGAAAGGGGAAAGCAGGGACGCTGCGAACGCTGAACAACTACCTCTATATCCCCACGATCCGGCTCTGCTGCGATATATATAT
>MDKI01189826.1:0-12720 GCA_005239505.1 Nicotiana paniculata | reverse complement strand
AAGTCAGGCTGATGGTTGACAACAAGGCTATGGTTGGTGTATGTGATGTTGGATGATGTCATCTCCACTCGCGTCATCATTAATTTTTGGCCTCGTTTCTGATGCCACCCAATCCTATAAATAGAGTATAGGGGTTTCTCATTCGAAACTTTCACTTTTTCCCTCTTCTTAAGCATACATTCTCTCTGTGATCTCCTCCTCTATTTCTTGCAGTTTCTTCATCTTCAATGTTTGATTTCTTTCCCAGTCACTACCCCTTTTCTCTTATCTCATCGTATACACATTACATTGTCACTATGTCAACTTCCCCTCACCTTCATGATGAAGTTTTCGACTCCACTCCTTTATCTGTGGCCATTCATCCTGTCGGCGAGGAGCCCATGGTCGAAGGGGATGAAAACTTCCCCACCGTTGAGGAGGTGGTTTCCAAAAATCCTACGGTTAGAAATGATTTTCCTAAAGAACCTAGTCCTGCTCCTGCTCCTGAGCATTCTGAGTCGGGTCCAGATGAATTGGCTGACATGCGATCCAAATACCATATCCCTTCTCACGTCGATATTGTCCCGATGGGGGGCAATATAATTCAGGTTCATCGACCAGGGTTCTGTGATTTTTATGCTAATCCTTCGTGATTGGATACTCCCTTCCTCTCCCCCGGTTAGCCGAGGTGTTCTACTGCTTCTACGGTGTTTTCCCAGCATAGCTCCCCCTACTTATATAAGTTCTTCCTGATGCTGGCTAAGTACGCGGAACTGGTCGGTTGTAAGGTCGACCTCCGCCATTTGATGCACCTATTCTCGCCTACATTTTTAGAGGCATTCTGATACATTTAAGATATCGTGGAACAAAGGGGTTGGTGGCCAGGATGAATGATAAATCAATTCGACTGTTCTTGTGAAAATATTTCTTCGTGAGAATCGATCATATAGTGGCGGACCCGACCAGGTTTCTTGAGAAATGGAATTACAGTCGTAAGTATCTCCTCGTACAATTTGCTTCTCTCTCTTCATTTTTTTCTTTTCTTTCCAGTTTTCGACTCGTTCACGGTTTCCTTGTTTTAAGTTGTGAAGCATTCTCCTTCTCTTGTCTTGGATATTGAGGATTGGGTATTTCGCGTGTTGACCCACACCGTGGGAATTCACTATTGGGCATCCATCCATAAGCTCCATGGACCTAGGACCTCGTCTCGTAAGTATCCCTATTCTCCGGCTTAGCTTTATCTTTTATCGTTCTCTGACTTGACTTCCCATTGGTGTTAGGTCGGTGAGTTTCTAAAAAGACAAAGGCTCCCACTCTTGCCTTTCACCAGAAGGTTACCTCGGCCGTGATGGAGTTCACTCTAGTTGAGTCTGTACGAGGTCAGGCTCAAGCTCCACCGGTAAGGGATCCCGCCTCTCTAGCCATTGTCGTCCCAGATGAGGTTTCTTCTCAGCACCGGTAAGGGAGCCCGCCTCTCTAGCCGTTGCCGTCCTAGATGAGGTTTCTTCTCAGTAGTTTTTTTCTTGCCGATGAGTCATCTCGTGGCGAGGAGTCATTGCCGAGGAAAAGACAGAGGGTAGAAATAGGGAAGGCCGTTGTTGTTGAAGAGTGGGAGAGATTATGGCTCTTGAGGCGAGGCCAGAGTCGTCCCCAGCCGTGGAGGCGAATATTGCAACATGTACCGTCATGGAGGAAAGGCCTTCTAGGGTCGAGGGGTTCATAGTGGCAAAGATCCCGTGCAGGCTGTTGAGGGTGGATCCTCATTGGCGGTCGTATGAGGTGGTGAAGTCCCTGCAGGGGACGTCGACTCCGATTCTGACATCGAACCCGAGGAGGTACGGACTTTCACTGAGAAGACTACTCGTGAGGAGATAAAGACAGAAGTTCCTAATCGGCACATAGTCATTCCTGTGGATTACAACCTCTTGGTCGACTCAGAGCGCGTGGCACCATCTTTCGCCCCCTTATGTGCAGAGGTAGAAAATAGGACGTTGCAGACACTGAATGATACCGACCTTTCTCTAGGCATATCGGGCATGGCTTTGCGGGTGAGTTCTCACTTTTTTTCTTCTATGTTTTTGTGTGTTTCGTGGGTGTTATTTTACTTTGTCTGACTTGTCTTTTCTTTTTTTCTCATTAGACTCTTATCCTGGAGATTGAGTGCGACCGACAAGAGGAGGAGAGGGTGTCTCTCTATAGGAGGATGGAGTCCAAGTATAGAGAGTACTGCACCAAGTATCGGAGGATGGTCAGGAGTGATGGCGAGGATGGCCAGTTTTGAGAGTTACCCGATGAGATTGGGAGGAAGGATGAAGAGCTGAAGGAAAAGGACGAGGAGATCATGAAGTCCATTGGCCGATGCAGCGTGTTGGAGGAGACGCTGAGGTCCAAGAAAGATGAGCTTGAACTGAGTAAGTGGGTAATGGCCGAGAATGCAAATCTCCAGGCGCAAATGGAATTCTTGAAGGTCAAACTCAAACAGAGCGAGGCCAGGGCCACTAACTAGAGGCTTGAGTTGAGCGCTAGAGTCGCAGAGCTGAATCTGGCTGAGAGGACCAGGATGGCCGAAGTCGCGGAGGCGACATATTTGGTGGGTACCACGCGTATTTGTAGGCCTAAGCGGGCCAGTGAGCTGGAGACATCAACGCTTAAGGTGGCGAGGTTGGAGGAGAAATTTAGGAATTTGGAGGGGAGTTATCTGGGTTAAATGAGCAGATCGTCCTCCTGAAGGCCGACAGGAAACAACCGGCTTGACCATCGACTTCTCAAGCTTTTGTCGATCCGAATGTATCATGGGAGTTGTACGAGATGTGGGTTCATGCTTAGGACCAACTCGATGTGTACATATCTTTAAGGGCTACCGGAAAGGTTTTCGATGAAAATCTTGCAGTTGTTCGTGTCAAGGCACGAGCAGCTCGTGAAGCTTATGGTTATGAGCGTGGCACGCCCGGCGGGGATGGTGATGATGACACTGTGGATGGGCTTGCCTCTGATCCTTGGTACGACAAAGAGTATGCTGACGGGGATGATGTAGCATAAAGCCTTTGTACTTAATTTTTGGTTGTTTTGCTATTTTTGAGGGCGTACTCGAGCCCTTTGTAATAATCAAGTACTGTAATCCAATCAATTGAAATGGAACGATTACCTTTTTGCTATATATTTTCGGCTTCACGCTCTCTTGTTGCCTTTTTTTTTGCTGTGTGATGTTGCTTTCGGGGAGGCTCAGCATAGACTGATTTGAGGTTGACTATAAAGTGATTCGAGTGAGGTCGAAAGTAAAAGTGAGTCGAGCGAAAACGAATGTAAAGTGATTCGCGCGAGGTCGAATGCAAAGTAATTCGAACAATGTCGAATGTAAAGTGATCGAGTGGGGTCGAATAAAAAGTGATTCGAGCGAGGTCGAATGCAAAGCGATTCAAACGAAGTTGAATGTAAATTGATTCAAGAGAGGTCGAATGCAAATTAATTCGAACAAGGTCGAATGTAAAGTTATTCGAGCGAGGTCGAATTCAAAGTAATTTGAACGAGGTCTAATGTGAAGTGATTCATGCGGGGTCAAATACAAAGCATTTCGAGCGAGGTCGAGTGCAAGGCGATTCGAGCGAAGTCGAATGTAAAGTGAATCGAGCGAGGTCGAATGCAAAGTAATTCAAACGAGGTCGAATGCAAAGCTATTCGAGAAAAGTCAAATGTAAAGTGATTCGAGCAAGGTCAAATGCAAAGTAATTCGAACGAGTTCGAATGTAAAGTCATTCGAGCGGGGTCGAATACAAAGTGATTCGAGTGAGGTTAAATGCAAAGTAATTCGAACAAGGTTGAATGTAAAGTGATTTGAGCGGGGTCTAATACAAATTGATTCGAACAAGGTCGAATGCAAAGCGATTTGAGCAAAGTCGAATGTAAAGTGATTCGAGCAAGGTTGAATCCAAAGCGATTCGAGCGAGGTCAAATGTAAAGTGTAGAATGTAGAACGACTTGGATTTGTGCGAAAAATGCTGCATGCTACTTTGTTTATTAATTTCATTGGAGAATATTACATGCTTGTTCAATACATACTTTTGAGAAGTTCCCCGTCGACCTAGTCCCTTCATCATTCTGCCTGGAGTAGTCGATAGGCGGAGCGATGAATCACATACTAACTTCGAGACGTCCTCTTCATCGCCTCATTAAAAACCTTCTCGGTAAAACCCAACTAGGGTTAAAACCAGAGTGAGGGAAAAAGAGTACGACTTGGAGGATGTCCATTTTTAGAAGTTGAAGTATTTGAGGTGAGCGGCGTTCCAATTGTTTGGTAGTAGCTTTCCCTCCATTGTTTCTAGTTGGAATGACCCTTTGTTAGATGCCGTTGTGATTTTGTACGGTCCGTTCCACTTGGTTCATAGTTTACCTTCTCTTGGGTATTTGCTTACCTGTGCTTTGGCCTTGAGTATGTATTCCCCGACTTTGGCCTTTTTTTTGTTATACCGTTCTGCTTGCTTTTTTTGGGCTATCATTATTATGTATGCCATATCTCTCCGTTCCTCTACTTCACCGAGATCCTTCTTTTGATTCTCATCGTTGCTTGGTCCTCTCTCATTGGAGTACTCAGGCTTGCTCCCCGACCTCGACCAGTATAACTGCATCAGTCCCATATACCAATGAGTATGGCGTTTCACCTGTGCTCATTTTTGGCGTGGTGCAATATGCCCATAGCACTTCTGGTAGTAGTTCTGGCCACAGTCCCTTGGCGTCTTTGAGTTTCTTCTTTATGACATTTAGTATTGTTTTGTTGGAGGATTCAGCTTAGACATTTCCTGCAGGATGATATGGCGTGGAGAGTATTCGCTTGATGTGCCATTTTTTGAAAAATTCGGCGGTTTTCCTCCTGGTGAACTGTGGTCCGTTATCACATCTAATCTCCTTGGGGATGCCGAAGCGATATATAATGTTTCTCCATATGAATGTGATGACTTCCTGTTCTCGTATTTGGGCGAACGCACCTGCTTCTACCCATTTGGAAAAGTAGTCAGTTAAAACCAAAAGGAAACGTACATTACCTCATCCTGCTGGAAGCGGTCCCACAATGTCCATTCCCCATTTGATGAATGATCATGGCGATGTGACTGATTGGAGATGCTCGCCCGCTTTGTTTATCATGGGAGCATATTTTTGGAATTGCTCGCATTTTTTGACAAAGTTGGCTGCTTCTTTCTTCACAGTGGGCCAATAATAGCCTGCTCGTGAGGCATCTGATGAGGGCTCGGTTACCGGTATGGGCTCCGCAATGGACTTCGCGTACTTCCTCAAGGACGTGCCTGGTTTGGTTTGTTCCTATGCATTTTACCAAGGGACCACAGAGCGTTCTTTTGTAAAAGTTGTTGTCGATGATGTTATACCTGGCCGCCTACATTCGAAGCTTTTTGGCTTCTTTTTTGTCTGATGGAAGTATTTCCTCCTGCAAGTATGTTATAATACGGTTGCTCCAGTCCCAAGTTAAGTTTACAGAGTGTACCTCAAGTTGGTCTATTAATGAGTGGAGTAGGGTGACCACATTCCCCTTTCTATTTATACTTTTTGTTGCAACTTCTAATTTAGCGAGGCCGTCTACCTCGATGTTTTGAGATCAAGGTACTTGATCGAATTGGCGTTCGTCGAATTCCAACAGTAGTTTATGAATTTCTGCTTGGTAATTTTGTAGACTTTGCTCCTTGATTTGGTAAGTCCATGTGACTTGGTTAACGACAAGTTGTGAATCGCATCGAAGGATGACTCGTCGTGCTCCATACTTGAGACATAACTTTAGTCCTGCAATTATGGCCTCGTTGTTAGTCATATCGGTGCACCGTATGGACTGGCAGATGACTTCGCCCGTTGAGACCTCGAGTAAAAGTCACAGTCCAGAACCTGACACATTAGAAGCGCCATCGGTATTTATGACCCATATGTCAGGTAAGTTGGGAGCAGTACGAGAATTTTCCTACTCGACTTCAAGCATTATCTTGGTGACGAAGTTTGCTAGTACTTGTGAATTTATCATCGTTTACGGCTGATATGTGATATCGTGCTCACTCAATTTTATGGCCCATTTGGCCAGCCTCCCCGACAGTTCGGGCTTATGTAGAATGCTTCTAAGGGGGGAAGGTCGTCACCACCGATATGGGGTGACATTGGAAATAAGGTCTAAGCTTTCGTGAAGCTATGGCCAATGGCAGAGCCAGCTTTTTGAGGTTGGGTACCTCGTTTTGGCGTAGACCAGGGTTTTGATAATATAATAAATTAGAGACTGCATATCTTTGTTTTTGCAGACCAACACTGCACTTACCGCTACTTCTGATACGTCCAAGTATATCAGTAGGCGTTCACCGGGTTCTGCTTTGGTGAGTGGTGGAGGCGAGGAAAAATATGTCTTTAGTTCCCTTAAGGACTTGATGCACCCTGAGTTCCACCGGATCCCATTGTCTTTCTTGAGTACGCTAAAAAAATTGTGGCATCTATCGGAGGTGGTCCTTGAACATCTTGGTGACCAACGTTTGATAGGTTGCTCCTGCATTTTTCAACCCAAATGACATGACTCTATAGCAGTACGTCCCCTGATGAGCTATGAAAGTGGTCTTTTCCTGGTCCTCCTCCTCCATGAGGATTTGGTTGTATCCCGAATAGGTGTCTAGGAAGCTTAGCAGCTCGTGCCCTGCCGTTGCATCGATGAGTTAGTCGATGCGTGGGAACGAAAATGAGTCCTTTGGGCATGCTTTGTTTAGGTCTGTAATCCACACATATGTGCCATTTTCCATTTTTCTTTTTACCATGACTACGTTGGCGACCCATTGGGGGTATTTGGACTCTCTGATGGAGCCTTTGGCGAGTAGTTTCTCCACCTCTTCGCGGACGACCTTGTTGATTGAAGCATTGAATTTTCTTTTTATTTGTCGTATTGGTGGGTAGAATGGGTCTACGTTCAATTTGTGTGTGGCAATGTCCTTTGGGATGCCTGGAACATCTGTGTCGCACCCCCTTTTTCCTTTGCTTTCGCATTTGTCACGGTTCTTGACATTATTGGGACAACTCATTTTCTTTTGGGAAAATGGATGTAAGGAATTTTGAAGAGTCGCCACCTAACGAATTAAGGTGCGTTAGGGAACCTATTATGGGTCATTTATAACACTAATTGTATAACCAGAGATTGGGTAAGGGCTTGAAGTTACTTCAGGGGGAAGGTGTTAGGCACCTCTCGAATCCACAATTGTGGGTCCCGACCAAACTTACTTTGTGAAATAATCAAGTGCAAATAAGCAATCTAAGCACACATATGTAAACAAGTAAAGGTTTTAATAGATTACCAGTCTAAGCACACATATGTAAACAAGTAAATGTTTTAACAGATTAGCAGTCTAAGCACACATATGAAAATGGTGAAAGGGGTCCTAAACTATTTATCCTATAGGATCATATCCATGCAATGCCCGGTAATCACTCTTCATGAGGGGCTACACGTTGCATTAGCGCACAGGTCATCATATCCTTTTCTACCCATTATCCCACCTCTTAGCGGTTATATAAGCGAGTTGATTAAAGAACTCTAAGAGTATTGTTACCCGTCCCTTACTTGTGGTCCGGGAGGAGTTTGGGACCTCTAAATTTGGGCAGTTCTAGACAATCCTATGGTGTTTTAAAAGGGAAAAAATCTAGGCGACAAACAAATAACTTGTAGGACTTGTCAAATAAAGGGAAAGAAGTTAGACGGCTCATGTTTACCTCCACATGTATATAGCAAATAAGCAGCACGTCTCAAACACAAAGTTCAGATAAATTCTTTAGAGAAATCCCAAGACAGGATATGTAGGTGAGCATTAGTACACAGAACATGCAGCACTGTTTAAGAACTAAATGACAGGGTCCTAATAAGTTTACATGCAGCACTGTTTAAGAACTAAATGACAGGGTCCTAATAAGTTTACCTACTGATTTCCAAGACATGTTAGATTTAAGCAGTTTATAAACAATCAGAACACAATTTCTCATATTTTTACAAGGAGATTAATTACCTAAGGCTTGCCTAGGTGTGGGACTATTTGCAACCCTAGTTGCAGGAACTGTTTAACAGTTTGAGATTATTCAACCTGTGAGCATGCTGGATCTAGGCGATACAGATTATAAGAGGTGATTTATACCAATTTGTATTTAGAGACATGATACCTACGCGTGAGGCTGTTTTAAACCCTTTCATGGATAATTATTTATTTAGTCGAAATATACATGATCCAAACAGATGCAAACAGAGTTCCCTAAAATATGGTATCTAATGCAAATAGAGGATGACTATTTTTATTAAGGCAGAATTATTAACCTAGTAGCAGGATCTCTAAGTGAAAGTAATTATGCAAAATTAAAGCATGGAATAGTGATATGTAGTATACTGAAGCAATAAACGTGAAGACCCTAAGAACAAGATATCTAATGCACGTGTTTAACATGGTTTGAATGCAAACAAAAACTTCAACCCCAGAACATGATTTCTAATGCCGATTTGCAGAGTGTAAAGCCTAAAGCATGCTTTCTACCTGATAATATCAACAATACTATACGGCTACCCTCCCATTTTCACTAGCCACCCCAATATCTATTTACAAATAATTGTTATAGACCGGTGGCTGAATGAATTATATAACTAAAAAGGAAATTTAAACTATAGGGAGCCTGAAATAGGCCCAAGGAAAACCTGGTAAGGCCATGCCTTCAATGATCTCAAATGCGAAAGGATTTCCTAGCCAATTTCATGTCTAGGTATGTTAGAGTTCCCAAAGGACCTCAAGGATCCCGGGCAGTGCTCACACCTTGACTTTCATAATAAGAAATGAGTAAGTGCAGTCTGGAAGGGCCATCTTCAGTGAGTCAGAGTTCAGAGGGATCACAAAAGGATCCCAAAGCAGTCACACACTAGAGGGGCAGAACTAGGGACTTAAGAGTAGAGTGGGAGTGCTTGACATAGTGTTGAAAAAAAAGAGGTTTTGACAAGAGAAACAATACTGAATTGATTCGAGCAGTAAAGGAGTCTTTTCAGAATTAACTGATTAGTAGCAAAACAACTTGTTAACAATGTAAGCATTTTGAGAATCCAGCAAACAACCCGATTGCCTACAGAACAAGCAAATCCAGCACTAATAATAACATAGTTCACAAAGGGGTATTGGGAATTGGGGCATATAGAACACACATAGTGAAACATGTAATAGCAGAAACACAAAAGCTTCTTAAGAGTTTAGAGGATTAAGGAATTGGTCATAAAATCAATGGTACAGACATCAGAACATACAGGTGAGAACGTAGTCATACTAGACATAATTAAACACAAGATCAGAATTACTTAGAGATATTAGATGACTTAGCAAAGTAGATTAATACCAGAATCTAAATAAACAGATAGTCAAACAACCAAACATGCTGACATACATGGATCAAAGTCAGATTGAAGCATGCTAGAGAAAGCAACAGGAAAATCCTTAGACATGTTAATCATAAGTTGAACAGGACATAACTCATACATGCTAAGTGAAACAATGATTTAATCATACAAACTACACATTAAACAACCAAATAGTAAGCATGAGCAAGATTGGAAATCATTGAATTGAAGAAATAACACATAGAGTTTTGGGTTTGAATTTGAATTAGGACATACCAGTTAGGGAGAGAAAGAACAAATTATAGAGAAAGTATAGTGAAATAACTAGCCTTGGCTTACAGCTGGCTAGTTCAGCAAGAGTAGCAAGTAACAAGAAAGAGCATAGTGTTTTTAAGTGTAAGGGAGAATTATTGAACTAATGTCCGTCTGTTAGTGAGAATAGGAGAGGGTATATATAGTAGTTAAGAGCAAAGCAGAATAAGGCAAAGGAGATCAATCACTGAGCAGTTAAGGAAATCACTGAATCAATCCACACGACAAATCAATATAGTCTTCTCTTAATTAAGGGTAATTACCCAACGGTAAGGACTGGGATTAATTAAGGCAAGAGGTTTGAATTAGACCAAATAAAGGAATACAAAATAAAATAATCAGGGGTCTAATTAAGGAAAGAATCATGTAAAGGAATCAGTATATATACAGGCAATCAAATAAGGTAAGAATGACTAATTAAAGTCGTAAACAGGGAAACAAGCAAGACTTAGGCATACAAATCAGAGCAAATCAATCAGCCAAATTTCAAAGTGACAATGATTTATGGAAAGAATATATCAACCCCCATAAATAGAAAATAAACTAAGTAAAATTTCATAAACACATAGGAATTAGCCGGAAAACTGATTCGAACCCTAATAGAGATTAGTTAGGCCAAAAATCACAAAGTACTGGATTTGGCAAAGGAGAATCGTGTAAGTCAAAAATACAGAGTGAATCAATACGACTGGTAACACTCAGAGTTCCACATAAAATCGACTAGGGTTTGAGCGAACTTAGCATAAATCATTCAAGAAAACTTAAGAACAAACGATTAAGTATTTAAAAATCAGAAAAACCTTTTAGAAAATGACTTATAGTAAACCCTAGTTTAGGAAAAAACGGGAAATCACTTGGAACCAGAAAACTTTCAAGGAAAACATGTGAGATATGTTCGATTCATCTTAAATCTTTATAAATCTGAGAAGACCGGAGAAAAAAATTAGGGTTTTAGAAAGCATAGCATAGATGAGAATATAGGCTTGGAAAATCATAGATTCGTAACAAAAATAAGAGAAGTTCTTACTCAAGGTTGAACAAATAGCCTGAAACAGGCGAGAGATCAAAGGAGCAAATCAGAACCACCTAGGTCCATTGAGATCCTCTCAAGGATCTAGGAAACTGATGAACCACAACAAGTAGGAGGCCAGTATAGGCCTGAGATGATAACGAAACACCATAGAATGGAGGTATAAGCCGGTGATGGCGCTTGAAGATTAAGGTTTAGGTAGAGAGCGTTTGAGAGAGAAGAGAGAGGGGGAAAACGGGGGAAAGGTGAAAAATGATTACGGTTAGAGGGGGTATATGGTTTAAATAAGGCAAGGGGATCCTAGACCGTTGATAAAAAATGATCAACTACCAGGATTGGCCAATGGGCTTTGGACCGGGTAGATAGGGTATTGGGCCTGGGTCTTTTGTGCTGGTTTTAAGGTGTGGGGCTGGTAGATTTAGACTAAAATTGAAATTAAAAGGGATGTTTGTTAAATACCCCAAAGTAATTGAATAAAAATTAATTTGTGAAATAATTAACTAATTACAAAAGTGATTTTATGCATGGAAATGTTTTAAAATAATTATTTAGTATTTTAAAAATATAATGGACCGATTTCTGATAAAATAAAGCAATAATGTATGCATGGGCTACAATTTCAAAGTTATTACAATTATAACTAAAAAGTGCCAATTTGGCTATTTATTAAATAATTTGGACCTAATAGGACCATAAACAGTAATATTAAATTAAGAAATGTTTTAAAATCATTTGTGATGTAATTTTATGATTATTTATTAAAAAAATAAAATACTGAGCAAATTAATAAAAATGTAAAAAAAAATTTAAAAATACCAATTGGTGCAAATGCATGATTTTGCAGACATATATGCAATAAAAAAATTATTTTGGTAAAAATTGGGTATCAACAACTGCCCCTCTTTACTCAGAAAGGATGAAAGAGTTGTCGTGTAAAGATATGATGGCCAATTTTGACCGAGCGAAAACGGTTTGAGATTTAGGCCGCACTTTGGCTTCTGAGCTGCCTACATATCCCTGGTTTTACAAGAATCAGGGCGTGTGTAGTTCTGTATTCATCGACGAAATATATTGTAACGACCCGGTCGGTCATTTTGAGAGTTAGCGCCCCGATCCCCTAATAACCACTTCTCCCATGTCTTTTTATGTTGTTGGAACTTGTCGGAGCGTTAAGTGATGAAATTCGGAGTGATTTTTGACACATAGTCCTCAAATGTGGATTTTAACCTTTGAAATCAAGTCGTAGCTAGAGTTGTGTGAAGACGGATCCATAATGGAATTTCGTCAACTCCGTTAGCTTCGTTAGGTGATTTTGGGGTTAGGATCGTGTTTGGAATGTGTTTCGAGGTCGGTTGTAGATTTAGGCTTGAATTGGCGAAAGTTAAAATTTCGGCGATTTCGGACGATAAGTGAAATTTTGATATCGGACTCGGAATGGAATTTTGAAAGGGACATCAGGTCCGTAATTCCACTTGTGACATGTGTGCAAAATTTAAGGTCATTCAGATGAGTTTTGACGTGTTTCGGCATCAGATGTGAATTCTAGAAATTTCATAAGTTCTTAGGCTTGAATCTATGCATAATTGACGATTTTGATGCTATGAGAAGTGTTTTTAAGGCTCGACCAAGTTTGAACAAGGTATTAGGGTCAGTTGGTAGGTTTTATTGAGGTCGCGACGGGCATCGGGGTTGTTTCGGATACCCAACGGGTGAATTTGGAACTTTAAGGGCAGCTGAACCATTTCTGGTTCTGTTGTCTCGCACCTGCGGTGGTTTTTCCGCAAGTGCGGACGTAGTTCAGGCTGGCCTGACTCGCAGGCACGGAAAAATATCCGCAAGTGCGGAGCCGCACCTGCGACCCAGCCACCGCAGGTGCGGCCCCTGGCCTTTTAATGAGTTTTCGCACCTGCGATTGTGTTTCCGCAGGTGCGGCACCGCATGTGCGATCCCAAAGTCGCATGATCACGCTCAACTATGTCTTATAGAAAGACTAAACGGGCGTTGCAAATATAATCCGGGG